>KN480298.1:44251-61374 GCA_000787095.1 Periophthalmodon schlosseri
ACAGGGAAATTTCCCTACCCTTTCTCTATACCCACAAACTCACATAACACAGCACTGCATTTCCTGTTCTGATTGGATAGAGCTCAGAGAATATGCAGATTGTGGTTTAAAATATCTAAATTCAGCTTTAAATTGTTTGATATATATAAAATACTGATTAAAACTCTGCTAAAAAATTGTTCAGATGTAACTAGTAACACTAACTAGTAGCAAGTACTATTTACCTTATGTACTTTTTACTTTAGTAAGTACAATTTTGACAGTAGTACCTGTACTTGTAATTGAGTAGATTTATAGCCATGTAACTGTACTTTTACTTGAGTACAAATTTGCAGTACTTGTTCCACCACTGGCCATAAATTCCCCACATGCACAATAGGTCAAATTCTCCAGCTATGGTAGTTCTGACCAAGACTAGCTGAAGATCTAAAGATTGCTTCCCAGCACCCATTCCTCCTGAGGAGATGCCCCAGCAGCATTGAAGGATGGGGCAAATGCAGAGAAAGTATATGTTGGGTAAAATTTTGTTTCAGTTGGTTCAACCTAACGTTCAACAAAATAAAAAGTCAAAAACAACCAGTCATCCAGTGAAAAATTTAAAGGTTTAATTACACTTTGACCAAAGGGGACAGCACATACACAAAGACGTTCCTGTCTGCACTGCCCTGCTGTGAGATCCTACAGAGAAGTTTTATGTTGTGAAAATAAAGAAGCTGATTGGTTACAGCTGAATCTTGCTATTCAGTTTATCTATGTGACCTTGGTTCACATGGGATCTTAGCTCGTCTTATCTATGTAACATTCTTGCAATAGAAGTGAACAATTTGCACATCTAGTAAAGTTTTTTTTTTTAACTAACTAGGGCATTCAGTAGTAGCCTTAATAAAAAATAGAACATTATTGCTTATTTTTATTTTATTTTTGGTTCATTTTAATGCATAGAAAAAAAGGCAGTTAATATTTTTGCCAAAATGGTTGAGCCCTAATGAGTGTAAACTCTTGTAATTGCTAAGGACCAGCATTTCAGGCCAGTCTTTCGGTTGGTCTATAAATACTGTCTCTCGCCCTGAGTAAAACATAGTAACAGAGACACGTGTCCCGGAACATGTAGTATCACCTCACGGCTCTACTGTATGTATCAGCTCTGTTGCGTGAGGGGGAGGAGCAGACAAGTGCGGACAGGAGCAGACAGGGGCTCACGGCAGGGGGCCTCTTCCTGTAGTATCAGCTGGCACACCTGTTCACTCAGGGTGATCACTCCTGCTCAGTTAGAGACATGAATGAATCAAGGAAAAGCAACTAAAATAGCAGCCATGTACAGCTACCAGACAGGTTTAAATCTGGATTATATCTTGCTACTTTATAGACGCTGTTTTGGGAAAAAAATCCACAAATGTTGAACTTGGTCATGGTTTTGTAGTAAACTCAACATAGTGTAATATTTAAGGCACTGTACCTGATTTTTACTGTCTTACAAACGTGAAAAACAGAACTTTACATGGTTTGCAGTGCACTATTCCTCACTTACCTTATGCATTCTCCGCATCCTAATTATTCACCACGATGAGTTTATAATAGCTTTTCACAACTTTCAGGGACCTGTGCGGAGTTTTGCAGTGACGGTAATGCTAACAACAACTAGCATGCTAACCGTGCCTTCCTGATTTTAGGATAATAAAACGCTTTACAGCTGGTAGCAGTCAGTACATAGCAGACTTTTCTTTCTTTTTTTTTTTTTTACCTCAAGAGCTGCAATATATCTGTATTAGGGAAAAAACTGATTTTGCTCAAATACATGTCTAAAAATGATAACTAGCCCTAAATTGTAGATAATATTTGCATAATAATATAGTTACCCAACCCAAATGAGTACTGAATATCAACTCCCATCAAATTCGTGAGGTTGCTGGTTTTATCCCAGCTCCTAGCCAGCTCATATAATTGTTGTGTTTGTGTCCTAAGACAAAACACAGCAGCAGTAGCTCAGTTGGTAGAGTTGTCTGTTCCGTGGGTTGGAAGTTCAAATCCTGCTTTTAGCATTTGTAAAGTGGGTTGAATAGTCAGATACACAGGCCTAGGGTTGCTAATTTATCGCAATCAAAATTGCAGTTTGAATAGACGCAATTAGCAAATTGCAAAGGCTGCAATTTTTGAAGTACTATTTGTTCTTCTACAAACAACAAAATATCCTGTCTATTTTGCATAAAAACTGCTAATACTAGTTTAGATCTGTACAAACGCGCTGTCCAATGGCTTATCTTTAAGTATTTATTCATTTTAGCTCAACGCAACAAAAGGGATAAAATTGGACAGGAAGTAATAGTGCTAACGGTGATGTTGCCGGGCACTGTTGTGCACAGAGCCAATTGTGTCCATTCAAATAGTGATTTCGATTCAGTTATGATTAATCTTGCAGCTCTAGTCTAGTCTCTAGTCTCTAGTCAATGTCTCCCTCTACTCGGAACCTCCTTCCTACCATGTCATATGTGTCCTCTGTGTGTGTGTTTAGATCTCCACCATCGTGTCTAACATCCCAAACCTGGACTTCCTGAACCTAAGCATGAACCCTCTGTGCGGGGCCCATCTGGAGCCCGCCCTCGCCCACTGCTTCTCCCGGGTCAGGAGACTGGTGCTTATAAAGACTCACATCAGCTGGAGCACGGTGCACACGCTCACACGACACACACCCGAGTGAGTACACACACATGCAATAAGTCCTGGTGTATGTTTTTCAAAAGGATTATTCAATTGTTATTTACAAGAAGACTAATTTCTTTTTTAGGGAGTTTTGGCAAATACGGTTGTTGTGTACATTGCCTGTTGCAGTGGCCACTGTAGGCAGCACACACTATAAATATACCTAACTTGTACTGAAATTTCCCAAAAACAACAGTAGACAGTTTTTAAACTGTGTATATGGTGTTTCAATGACCATATACACAGTTTAAAAAAGTTGATTCAGTGTTTAGTTTCACTTTAGACAGACTATAGTCATTTTGTGGTGAAAATAAGACTCTTAACAGAATTTAAATCTTGCTGTCTCAATCTACTAGACCTACTTTGCTGCCAGAATTTAGACATGTATAGACCATGGAAACATATGTTTTTGTTTATAAGTGTTGGTAATTGGTGACAGCATTTCTCCAAAGACTAGTTTACACTAGAATGACTCAAATAGAGCCCCTAAACCACATATTTAGTCAATTATGCACTAGACCTGTCTATCAGTGCAGACTGCAGACTGCTGTGTATTTACTGCTTTGAACATAATGAAAATATTTCAAGTAACAAAATATGCTTTTAATGCTGATGACACAGATATAAAATGAATGTTTCTATTTTTCTATAGTTCTTGGAATTTAACATTCAAATGGATGCATATATATGAAGCAGATAATCTTTGAGTTAGGACAGGTCCCAAAGCCATCTAAATATTGAACTGTGGCGCCTCCTTGTGGTGTTTTATTCATAGCAGCCATAACATTTTAATTGCTAGTTCTTAGGTGTATTATGTTCCTGTCTTAATAAATTAATATAAATTACATAATTTAAAAACTCATATGGATTTATAATGGATTTAAAGTGCCTATGACAGGTTAGTTATTTTACTGAAACACAGTTAAGATAATTATATTTAAGAATTTGCAAAAAAATTTACACTTTATTTCTCCAGTGTCATATTTTTTTAGGTTTAAAATTTTTCTTCCTGATTGGCAATTGTAACATCAGGCTAGGGAATTCCATAACTGTTACCGAGTCTAATGTCTGTCTAACTGTAAACTCCTTTAATGTAGAAATTATTATTTGACAAATAAAAATCATGTTTTAAGCATCAGAAAAAAGTGTTTCTTATGCGTAAATTGTGCCTAACTTTTGGATAGAATTCTCCCATATGTTTTGGAACCCACTACTTCCTGTAATTTTCAACATATTTTTAAACTTTTGTTCACAGATTTCTTCTTGTACATTTACAACAGGTATTATCCCACCAACTTAAGTAGAAATTAGTAGAAATATATGAATAGATCTCAAAATATGTTATATTGCAAAATCATTTATATAGATGGATCAATTCTAACAGGAATGTACACTGATGAAAATGTTCTGTGACTTTACTCGTTCAAAATGCTATATTAAAGGTGCACTATATAACTTTTCTGGTTGAGGGGTTGTAGACAAGGCCAGGTATTTACGTAGCACTAAAAACACCTGTAATTCAATAAATGCAACATAGATATACTGTATTTAATACCATACTGTGGAACATTCTAGGCAAAGCAATGACATCTTCATGAGACAAGCAGTAAGCAGTAATTTAAAAGCGCTTTACTGCCAAAAAAGAAAAGTAGTTCATTTTTAACTGTTTGGGGTTTAGCATGTGTGGCAACATTATATAAGTATCAATGGCAAGTAATAACATTTTCATCTGTAAAAGCTCAAAACACATCTAAAATGTGAAAGAGCTGCTACAGTTTAATAACAAATATAAGTCTACAACTCTGCTAAATATTTAGTTTATACCTGACATTAAAACAAGAAAATCAAGTCAACAGTAGAAAACCAGTTAACAGCTAAACAACAGGGACACTGCAGAATCCACGCACATGTTTCACTGATACAGACTTTGGATCAGACACAGTTGAACTGAAGCTTTCTCTCCTTAAATAAGATCTTTCTGAGTCTGTGTGTTGACATTAACTATTGTGGGGTGAACTGATGGGTCCTTTATCTCCCCCTATCAATGGCTAACAAGCTAGCTAAGCTCTATTCAGTCACAGCAACAGCAGAGGAACTGCTTTCCATTTTGCCATATAAAGCTAACTTGAGGTAAAAAAAAAAAAAAAAAGCTCCATTGGCAAAAATTAGGCCAGAAAAGGCAAAGAAACACATTCAGACACTCAGTCGGAATGTTGAGGAGCATTTTTTGAATAAAATGATGTCAATGCCTCAATTCTCTTCTCACGTTATTGTTCTCCTATAATGATAACAGTCCTTGTGTTTTTGTGTCCCAGACTAGAAGAGCTGTTCCTGTGCCTAAATGATTTCAACACAGTGGAGCACTCGGGGTGGGCCTGTCCCTCGGTGCGCCTACTGCAGATCACCGATAACCGGCTCCAGCTCTGGGCCCACATCAGGAAGCTGGGCCTCATGTACCCCGGCCTCAGCACCCTGGTCCTGGCTAACAACTGCCTGCTGTCTGTGGACGACCAGGAGGAGGCGCTGCGGAGGCTCTTCCCCAACCTGCGCAGCATCAACCTCAACAACTCAGGTGAGGGAAGGGGGTATGAGGTCAGGAGAGCGATTACAGGGAAGAGAGGAGGAGAGACTGGGAGTTTACTGACCGTACTAAATAATAGTATGAAACGATCACATACATAGTATGGGTGGTGGGACGATATTGTTTTTGTAACAATTTGATTCTTATGTTCTTATGGGTCACAATATTGCTTCGGGTTGGGCTTCAAAAGAACAAAAACATTTGCACATTTTTTCAGTTAATTTGCTGAATAAAACTTTATTTAATGCTGCTTTAATGCAGCCTAATCTATATGTGATAAGTCAGGAGTTTATTGTTTATTTGGTTTAATGATTTAGGCTACAGCTTTGAATTTTTAATCACTGAAACAATATTTCATACTTCATGCCTCAAAAGGAGTATGTGGTTTATGATATGGTACTTATTGACTGTTACACATAAACATCACCAAAACTTCTATTTTGTGCATTTATTTATTTATTTAGATAATTTCTTTGACTGACTGTCTCTGTTCCTCCTGACTCTCTTGTCTGTGCCCCCTGATACAAACAGACACATGTGCTCTCCTCTTTTTTTTGCCTCTTTTTGGGAGATGTTAGAATTCCAAGCGCATGGCAACCACAGAGCCAATCCGGAGCGACGCTGGTGAAAGGAGCACCCCTCCTTGCCCGCTGGTTTGGCAGGGAGTGGGCACTTAGCAACTCTGTCAATCAAACCTGTTGCTAACATAAGCAGGAGGAGAAAGAAGGAGGAAAGAAGGCACCTCATTGATCTGTTACTAATGTTCATGTCTTGATTTACAGATAAAATAGCAAAATAAAAAGGATTTTAGCAGTTACAGAGAGAAGAGGGATGGTTTTTCAATAGAAAGTGATTAGGAGCCAGAGCCAATTTAGCCGAAGGACGCCCTTGCTCACTTCCTATTTGGAACACGGCGGCTAGCAGTCTAGCTATGTCTATTTATACAGTCTATGCTGTTACATCAGTTCATAAATTATAATACATAGCAAATAGTCCTGTGAAAAAAATATTATTACTATGTTATTGTGTCTTGTGCAGGGCTGAGTAAATGGGAGGACATTGAGTGTCTGAATTTCCTCCCAAACCTGGTGGAGGTAAAGGCCCAGGGCATCCCTCTGCTGCAGCCCTACTCCACCGAGGAGCGACGGAACCTGCTGCTAGCACAGTGAGCACACACGCACATTTACTATACTTTTACATGGACTTTACCAGAACTCACACCCCTTCTCCCCCTGGAGGCTGCCCTCGGTACTCCTGCTTAACGGCAGTATGGTCTCAGACGGAGAGAGGGAGGATGCAGAGAGGTTCTTCATCAGATACTACCAGGAGCGAGGAGGACACGAGCTGCCACAGAGGTGGGTTCACCAACGCATCTCAACACATTTTTGTATAGATACCTTTGATGTCATGGTGAGGTACAGACCTTAGCCAAAGAAAAGAAATGGAAATCTTTCCTTGAACAGGAATGGGGGCTTTAGACATCATCTGTCTCCTAATTATAACCTCCTCACACCCAAATCAAGACAAAGAAAACAATAGGGCTTAGCCAGTATGCTGATAGGTGTGAGGGCACCCATTAGGGGCCTGAATGAATATGCTAAGTATGGCTCAGGCACAGTTCACACGTAGTGTAGCAGAACTGAAGAAGCGGCTTGGATGAACAGCGAAACGTCCACACTAGTGTAGCAGAACTGAAGAAGCGGCTTGGATGAACAGCGAAACGTCTTCAACATTTTGTCCAATTAACAGATTTAAAATTTTCTTTTACTAATGCCATTTAACATAAAAATACAGGCTACATACAGTTCCTTTAATTGATCATTTTATTTGTTTTTATTATTATTATTTTTTTTTTTTTTAATTGTAATTAGACCTATTACCAGCCAACATCTGATGACATTCGGATAGAAGATAAGATTTACATTAGTGACATTTTGGGTCTTACCTCACAGTCCCCCTCCCCTCCACGCTCCCCTTAGTCCTCCCCTCTGCCCTGCCTAAATGCACCCTCAGATTATGACAGACCCTGAATGCGGTCTGCCCGTAGCCCACCCGTAGCCCACTTAACCTGCTCAGAATGCCCAGGCCGTACTCGCTGGAGGAGTAGGCCTGACTCGGGGAAACTAACCTTTGCGAGACAATGGCACCAGTCTGTGCACCTCAATGCTGCCTTTGTACCACAGCTGTGCAATTGGGAAACGGATACTGGGCTTTCTTAGGTGTAGGCCTTCTCCTGCGCTCGGATAGCTTTCGCCTTGCTGCGGATGGGTCCCACTTACACCCATGAGTTGTCAGATTTAAAAATAGGTGTCGGAGGACATTGGAGTTCCTGGGGATTGCCGAGATTTATCATACTTTGGTTGGTATTACACTACCAGTCAATGCATCGACACATCCTGAAGGCGCCAAATATATTAAGCAAGACATGGAGTTATGTAACAAAGAAAAAAAATTAAATAATTATTAAAATTATGTTGTATATTTTCGATTCCTCTAAGTATCCACTCTTTGCTTTGTCGACAGCGCTGCAAACCCTTGGCCTTTTCTCAGTGAGGTTCTTGATTGAGTCTGCTGAAATGGTTTTCACTTCACTTTGCTTTCTCAGTGTTCATTAGTGGAAGAGTGCAATTTTAACTGCTGGTCTAAATGTACTTGTAGTGTATTTAATTTAAAGATATTTTCCAATAACACTATAAACAACTCAAATATTTGTTATCAAAACTGATTTAGCAATTTTATAACAAGAAATAGGCATTTATCTGACCTACAAATCTGTACCAATTAAATCCTAATCTCACATTAATTAAACAGTGTATATTGATGAATTGAATAGAATTGAATCAGAAAGCAGAATTAGCCTCACAGCCTCTCTCATTTGGGTTGCCAGTTTCAATGCTGAAATCCAGTTGGTTTAAACCTAAAAAGACTCTCTCTGATCTGAATCGTCACTACCTAAACCCCAGCACCTGCAGCCAATCATTAATGAGTGCTAGTGCAGCCTCTGCAGCTCGGTGACTGATCTCTGAAGGTTCTGTGCTTTCACATAAGGCATGGCCTGTCCATATAGTGAAAATGAGAAAACCGTATGTGTCCTCTATCTGCAGGTTAAGGCACTGCAGGTTCAGTTGTGCTTGTAGTACCTGTAAGAGAATAGGCTACATACAGTTCCTTTAACCATTTTTTGTCCAAGCCAGATGTAAACAGAGGATCATTTTCCACTTGTGTGCACAATCTTGTGGCAATTTGATCTTGTGAGATCTTGTCCCATTCCTAATGAATAGTCATCCATTCTAAGATATAATTCTGTACCATTGGCATGTGCCATTTTTTCACACAGGACTGGTGGAGGCTGGAGAGGTAACATGTGCAGAACATGCAAACTCCCTGACCTCCCCACTACTACTAACACCACTTTGCACCTGCACTCAAACCGAAGCGAGGAGCTGTCAAACCAAAATGTCTGCCCGCTCCTTGGACTTCCCGGTGTTCTTCCGAGACACAGGAGAAGGACACATCACTCACTCTGCTCATTAGCTCAGATGCCCCACCGCTGATAGACGGATACAGCGCCGCTCTGGTCCTTACTTAACCGTCCATTAGGGAACCCTTGCTGCGTAAGACAATGAGAAAGTCCCGTCTTATCACCCGCATCATTATTGGGCTCTTCAAAGCTCCTTATCCTGATATAAAGCCTCTTAGCTAAATGGAATGGCACTTTGTAGAGGAGAAGTCCCAGAGCGGGGTGAGTTTTGGCCCGGGCGCGGGGGACCAGAGGAGTGGGCTTTGTGGAGCTGTGTGGAGGGAAGGGCCAGCTGTTACAGTAGACCTTTTCTCTGGCGCTTATTTAACGGTTGCTAGGACCTTATCGAGAGCACGCTGTCCCAGGAGGAGGCTGAGTGCTTTCTCACAGCAGCACTGCTCGGCTAAAGTAGTATGGGTGTTTTCGAGTGGGCTTGGTAAATATGGAGCCAAAAGAGGCTCATAATCTTTGAAACTCTAAAATACAAATGTGAAACTAGGAACTCAACTTTTAATGTTGAACAGTGGAAAATAAATATTTGTATTCAAAAGTTAAGATTTAAAATGTATTTCTAATATTGTTTTCAGGTTTTTTTGTTTTTTTTTTGTTTTTTTTGTTTTTATTTAAAGTTAAAATTCTTATTTCACTTTCAGATTTCTTTCACCTGTAGATCAACTTTTCAAGTTTCAAGATTCAAGACTTTTTTTTCAGATTCAAATCCTTTGCTGCAGGGGGCAGGGGCCTTCTTCTTGGTGCTTTCAGGCCTTACTATACAAACAGCTAGACTTTGACTCTATTGGTCAAGGTTGTGAGAGGGCGCGCCCCAAGCCCACTGAGCCGCTGAGAGGCAGCGCAGCATTTCTGGTTTGCAGGCTTTGGGCAGTGATCACCGCTCTGCCTCTGACAACTCGGTCTCAAAAAGGGGGAGCCTAACCCGCAGACAGCCACTACCCCATGCCCCTTCACCTATTCGTCTTAATTTTGATTCACATTGTCAAATTAAATGGCAACTTGTTTTTTCCGTTTTATAATTTTGGATTTTCCATTTCAAAATGAAAATCATGTGGCCAGCAGGGCCCCCAGCATATGGCCAACAAACCCAATAATATAACTCGTGTGCGGGTTCTCCTAGGCGAGCAGCGGGTCGCTGCTGCTGTCATGTCTATTGAACTCATAAGAAACATGAAAATTGCAAATTATACTGTTTAGTTTTATTTCAAGTACAATGTAGCTGAAAATGTCCAACCAATAGAGTCAAAGTCTTGCTGTTTGTATAGTATAAAGCGTTGTTTAATATATTTAAGACAGGTAACCCAGTTTCCTTGTAGGCAGCACGAAGAAGGCCCCGCCCCCCCAACAACAAATTTGAATCTGAAAAAAAAGAGACTTGAGACTTGAAACACAAAAAGTTCATCTGCAGGTGAAAAAAAAAAATCTGACGGTGAAATAAAAATTTGACAAAAAAAAAAACATAACCTGAAAATAATATTAGAAATACATTTTAAATGTTAACTTTTTAATACAAATATTTATTTTTCACAGTTCAAAACTTGATTTCCCATTTTCCCATTTTTGTTTTTCAGTTTCAAAGATTATGAACCTCTTTTGGCTCCATAGGTAAAAGCTTAGAATTACCTCAGTTAATGTCAGTTAATTTGGACATGGTACATATCCACCTGCACAAGTGTGCTTGCCCACCAATTGGAGGGTAGCTAGTTCAAACCTTCCCTAAATCAGTAGTAGGTATGTCATCACAAATTTATTTACATTTCATGTTCTATTGATGTCCCTAAATATGAGGTAAATATGTTCAAATCAAATATAGATTAATTATATTAATTAATTCAAAAAAACACTGAAATGATGGTCAAGTTGTTGATATTATAATTTTGTGTTTTAGTTCTCAAGATGATTAGAAAGCAGAATGAGACTCACATGAGGCTCTCATTGCCAGTTTCAATGCTAAAATCCATTTGGTTTAAACCTAAAAAGACTCGCTCCGATCTGAATCATCACTACCTAAATCCCAGCACCTGTACTAGCATCAGTGCTAGTGCAGCCTCTGCAGTGAGTGAATTCTGGAGTTTCCAGAATTCCCTGTAGTTTGAATTAATAAGTTTTAACTTTTTATACTTATCACAAAAAATCGGTCACTGTGTCCTTTGAGTCCTGGAGATTTCTGGTCCTTTAGAAGCACCTGCCTCCCAATTGTCAATGAACATTTCTTCATCTTTGACACTAATGTTTAGAAATCATACAGAATATGCATACATACATACATGCATACATACATACATACATACATACATACATGCATGCATGCATGCATGCATGCATGCATGCATGCATGCATGCATGCATACATACATACATACATACATGCATGCATGCATGCATGCATGCATGCATGCATGCATGCATGCATGCATGCATGCATGCATGCATGCATGCATGCATGCATGCATGCATGCATGCATGCATACATACATACATACATACATACATACATACATACATTTCCTAAATAATCATACTTGAATTACATTACATATAATGATTTGCCTTTACTCATATTTGTCAAGGGCACAATACTAAGAGTACTTAGTATCGACCTACCTAGTAGAATAGATCATCATTCTACATCATAAATTACATTTTCTTCATTGTACACCACGATATTGATTAAAATGTCTTGTAGTGGCATTTCATCATAGTAAGCAGCAGATTTTCATTTATGTTTTTATATTTGAAAAATGGCTCGTAAACCCTACAGATATGACTCGAAGTCCTCATATGATAGCAACTAAGTACAGGGATGTGGGCGGGGATAGAGGGTAGGTGAAAACAGACATTTTTTAAGCATTTAAGCCTTGAATATAGGACAATACAGGATTATTCAAATACGCTAAAATAATGATCAGGAACCACTGTTATAGCATGTCTAAATATGTTATGTGTTAAGAATTTATACCCCTTAGAAGTGTAATATTCCTCCATATTCTTCCTTTTAAGTTGATTTTGCATAACATGTCTCCTATTCTTAACTGAATCCTTGTGATTGCTGTTGCAGGTATCACATCCTGGTGTCTAAGTATGGAGAGCTGGCCCCGCTGGCGGAGGTGGACCTTAGGCCGCGCTGCACAATGGTGGAGGTACTATGGGGGGAACGAGTGGAGAGCCTGGGCCTGGGGCTGGAGCAGACCGTGGGCGACCTGAAGAAGCAGCTCAGGAGCCTGCTGCAGCTGCCCAGCCAGGGGGTGCGTCTCTTCTACATCAACCGAGACATGTGCTCCGTGCTGGGCCCCGAGGAGATGAAGTGTGGCAGCCGCGCCCTGCACTCCTACAGCATCCGGGACGGAGACCAGATACTAGTGGTGCCGCGGGGTAAGAGCCGCAGTTCCTCCTCCAGCGAACAGTGAGCCTCCCACAGTAAAGCTGCTGATAACTCCACCCTGAGCCCAGCTGGTTCTGTAGGGCATATGGGCTAGCTTTGAATGTAACATGTGACACAGGGCATGCACAGAGCCACTGTACCTGCACAGAGGGCATATGTTAGGCTGCTCATAGTTTAAACCAGTGATTCTCAACCTCTTTCTGTCGCCACCCCTATAATAACCACCACTGACATTCGCGACCCGTGAACACAAAAAATAGGCTACCCGCAATATTCATTTTCATTATTTCCCCATATCATCACTGTGACCCCCATGGGGGTGACGATCCCCAGGTTGAGAAGCACTGGTTTAAAGTACAGTAATATAAGAGCTACATATATGTTCCATTCCAAAGTGATAGCACTTTGCACAGCAGAATCAAACTATAATTAATGGACAAAGTAGACAAGAATAGTGATATATTACGCTGATTAATATAAGATAAAGACCTTTATTCATAAATACAGTTCGTTTATAGCTGGAGAAAACATAGGTACAGCATGTGGCAAGAGGAATACATTTTAATAGAAATGTAGAAATGTAATTTCCAAGTCTTCAAAAGTCTCAACAGTTTAAAAACTGTTCAACTGTTCATTTAAAGTGCATATAACAGGTTAAACTACTCATTTTATTAAAACACAGTTAGAGTCATTCTATTTAAGATTTTCCATTTTGATTCATGATGATTTGATTTGGTGTGAGGGGCCATCCAGAGGGGCTCTCTGTTACAGTAACCACACACCAGAGGGGCCCCAGACACTTCCACCGCCCCTCGCTGAGAACGGCCCTCCGCACGACTTACCTAATGGAATTCTGTTTTATACTTATATTTACAACAGGTATTATCCTACGAAATTAAATTAAAATTAGAAAATCATAAAACCTGTCATACGCACTTTAATATGAGAGAGAAGCTCGATTGTGGGACTATATCTTTAGGCTGTTTTTTGGTGGAAGAACAACGTAGTTTGGCCAGTACCATAGGAGCTCTACATCTGAATTTGGAGTTGGAGATTATCGGGTGGAGGGTGCCAGAGAGGTGAGCGCCCCCTGATGGTGGATCTTACCATGGGGCTTTGTGGATCAAGAGTGAATGTTATGGCGAATAGGAGTACCTTACTTCTCGGCATGGTCCAGGGTAACAACGCTTTGTACAAGAAAAGACTTGATATACAAAGACTACGAGTAAAAAACAAACTATCCCAAATACTACGACTACTGTTGAGTTGAGCTGGGCCCCTTCGCTCCCCTGGCTCTTGAATGCGGGCCCCTATCCCTGGATAACCCCTGCAGCTCATGTCTCATCATGGAAAGAGGAGAGTCATGGAGGTTAGGGGCCCCTGCTCGCGTTACCACCTCCACGGCCCCAGTGTGTGTGCATGTGTGAGGGGCCATCCGGAGGGGCCCTCTGCTTTAGTAACCACACACCAGAGGGGCCCCGAACACTTCCGCCGCCCCTCGCTGAGAACGGCTCTCAGCACAACTTACCTCATGGGATTCTGTTTTATAGAAATGTCAGCAACTCTATAATTAGTAACTAAGTGTGATCTCACTTCCGGGTCTATCAGCTGATTGAAAACAGTGTTTCCTTTCTTTTTAGCAACAACACATCTCACGTTAAAGAGAGGGTATTATGCAAAATAATTTATTTATTTTACTTTTTATCATGTTATTATGTTGTTCCCTAATCAAAAACATGCCTGAAGAGGTCATCCATCCATGTCATCCATGCATGTTTGAGTATTTTAGTGATCTCTCCCGAGCCTTATTCGAACCCTCCTTACAGTTAGCTGTAAGATTCTGTGCAATGCTCGACCCACAAGCCTACGTCATCCATGCTCCCACATGACAATTCTCCATAAATATACAAAATCAGGATACAAAACTGTGCACAGCAACAAACCTGATGCAATGTGCAGTAGTTTTATTAGTGGGATGCACGCTGATTGTGTTGTCATAGCGCTCTGAACGGTGACTTAGCGCGGGAAGCATTGTGTATAAAAAACATGTTAATATGTCGGCGAATATAGCCTTTTCAAAACAATAAAAGGTAACATGATGATGATCTAAATATGTTACATGTTAGCAGTTAATACCCAAGCCCTGAGGCCTAAACATGGCCGTCCATTGAAGTCAGTGGACCATGCTCAATGGCGCATGTTGTGAGTTTAGCCTTTAGTAGCTAGGCACACTCGGTCCTGCCCTGCCCATCCACCCCTCATGAGACTTTGCGTGACGAGAGTGAGTGGAGCGGCTGCAAAGGAGGCAAGAGAATAAAAAATAAATTACAAATAACAAATGATCGTGTTTCATTTATTAACCAATCAGAGCTTGAGTTTAGCTAGAGCGGACATAGAATGTAGCCGAAGCTAACAAGAAAAAGTTTATGATCTGAAAATAGGTAAAAATCCCCATAAAATTCTACCTTTGAGAAAGCGGTAGGTGCCCTGTCAGCCAAACACGGGCAGTTTGTGATTACATTGCGCTCTATGAGAAAAATCCTTTCTGGGTAGGAGAGATTTTTTCATTGTAGTACCAATGAGTGGCCTCTAATCCAACTCCAGTCAATACCATCCAGTTATTTTAATAGAGCCACATTAATACCCCATAGAAGTAAAATACCCACTCTTTAAAGCTAACAAGGTTGTAAGCATGGCTCTGTGGTTGTAACTGTGGCAGTAAATGTACAAGGGAGGTCGAGGTAAGAAGCTAAGCTACGCTAAACTAGTGTTAGTGATAACCAGCAGTTAAGATTTGCAGTGTGTATATCTCACTATGTTTTGATAGATTATTACTACATTATTTACAAATTTGATATGACTTGTGGTTAAACACACATTTTTGAAAGAAAATTGTGACTTGTTTGATGAATAAGGAACAAAAACAAAGCTAGAAATCAGATGTGAAGTTTCTGGTTGGACTCGGAAGTGACATCATCTCTTAGCAACTCTATAACAAAGCTGGAAGGATATGGGTAAAAAAAGGCTTGTCCTAAAACATGCATGGATTGCAGAAATGATGCTTTTTGGTCAGATACACTGTAAAAAAAGAATATCTACACATTTTTTGTAAAGAATTACTCAGTGACATAATATTGAGTAGCTTTGACTATTTTAGATTTACTAAAGATTTTGTTATTCGATGGGGGTAAGATAGCAAATCTGAGGCTCTATGCAGTGTGCACAGTGGTGCCTAAGCAGTATTCACAGCTCCTATTCTCTCTGGAGGACACTGCTGAGTGTAGATTGGTAAGTGTTTGTTTCTCAGAGCTAATGATAACTTTTATTACAACATAATAACAACAAAAACAAAATAACAAAATTAAAATTATAGTAAAGACTTCCTGATTATTTTTATGTGTAGATTATTTCAGAACGACTTTGCAAAAAATAAATAAATAAAGAGATAGAATAGGAGCGGAAATGTCCGTGAATACTGCTCAAGCACTTCTTCTAGATAAATACTGACTAGATAAATACTGAAGTTATCAAACATATGAAGCAAGATGCATGGAATTATGTAGCAAAGAAAGAAATGTTAAATACTTTACATAAATAAATATGTTTTATATTTTAGATCTAGATTCCTCAAAGTAGTCACCCTTTGCTTTGTTGGCGGCACTTTTCTCAATGAGCTTCATGATGAAGTCTCCTGAAATGGTTTTCACTTCACAGCTGTGCCTTGTCAGGGTTCATTAGTGGAATGCCAAGAGTGCAAAGCAATGAGCAAAGCAAAGGGTGAAGGCTACTCTGAAGAATCAAAAATCTAAAACATGTATTGAGTTATTTAACACTTTTTAGTTTACTATGTTCCATATGTGTTCAGTCATAGTTTTGATGCCTTCAGTGAATATCTACAACATAAATGGTCATTGTAACTCATGTAGATATTGTTTTTAGCAGAGCAGTAAGAGAGATGGCACCTCTCAAAGTATGAAAGCAATAACATATTTCAACACAAGTGCCATAGTATTCTGGACTTTTGTCTTCAATAAAACATTTTTAAAGGTGCACTATGTAACTTTTCTGGTGGAGGGTACACCTGCTTGTCTCCATGGAGATGTCAGATCTAAGCAATGATATCTCCATAGAGACAAGCGGGTTACATAGTTCACTGTCACAAAATTCAAGGCTCTTAAGTATTCCATTTTACTCATCAGTGTACTGAAAAGTGCTTTTAGGAGCACAAATCAACGCACAACTTTAAATGTATCCTTAGCGGTGTAAACGCACAACAGCCCTATGTTAAAAAAACTTTTTCTGATTCTGAAGTACATTTGGACTATTATAATGGAGGTTGACATGTGCAATTGAGCTAATCTCTGAGTATGCAAATGTCATGGTGCATTGAGGAGTTCCATTTCATCATTCAGTGCTTTCAGCACTGCCCTCTGGCCGTCATCCGGGATTCATAGAACCGCTGTTAGATGTAGCTTTCATTTTAATGAGGCTAAAAAGCGTAGCTGCTAGCTTCACAGCTGACATTCAACAATGCTCAGAACAAGTGAAGGTAAAGTTAACAACACAAGAGGAGCACTTCCTGGATTATCATCTAATGGCATCATAAAGTGGAACCATGTGTTTCCTGGATTATCACTTAATGACATCATAATGTGGGACCATGTGTTTTGAGCCTAATTATGCAAGATCACTCAAACATGCATAAATTAAATAACTTCATAAATATTATAACATTGTTGAAAGCTTCAAAAAAAAAATAACAGTATACTATAGGCCCTTTAAACATGTGATTCCGAGCCAAAAAACTCTTAACAATATTGTTTTCAGTGAATCTTCATGACAAATAATCTAGGACAAGGGTGTCCAAACTATGACCCAGGGGCCAAATGCGGCTCTCAGACAAATTTTTGTTGGCCCTCAGGCTTCCTGCT
>JACM01009086.1:0-13073 GCA_000787095.1 Periophthalmodon schlosseri
TATATGTATATATATAATATAAATGTTTATGTAAGTCTGTGGTTGTCTTTTCTTTTTACTTTATTACTGTGTCTTTTTAAGCCCTATAAAATGCATACCATTTTGTTTTGTGTTTATTTATTTATAAATGTGTTTTCTGTCACACAGGAGGATGATGACAGTGGTCTTGGTGCACAAGAGTTTGACACCATTTCTGAAAATGGTCTTCTGAGTCGTAATGAGCCCATTCGCAGTAAAGTGTCAAAGCTAACCGAAAGATTGCGCAAGCGCTACCCTGCCACCAGCACAGGTCAGAGTTTTATCACAGTCATCATTTGAAGGTTTACATCTATATACTTATATTCATGTGTGTTTGTTTATCAAAAGGAAACTGTTCGAGCTGTAATGCTGTCTTCTCAGTCCTGAAGAAAAGGGTGAGAACCAAAACCTGCATCAAGATGTCCTTTTTCCAAAGCTATTATTTGAATATGTTGCTCTTGTTACAGAGAAATTGCAGTAACTGCGGCAACAGCTTCTGCTCACGATGCTGTTCGTTTAAAGTGCTGAGATCTTCTATGGGGGCAACCGGTGAGTGCTGGATTTCAGTTCATAACTTCTCATATCAGCCGTTTATTTACAAAATGATTTGTGTATCTTCAGCTCCAGAGGCCCAAAGAGAGACTGTGTTTGTCTGCGCCACCTGTAATTCTTCACTTGTCAAGTTACAATGAGACTCATCTTCTCACCCAGTGGTCAGTCATTCACTGTGTATCCTGCAGTTTTACACATTACTGAAGACTTTTCTGTTCAGATACCTCCAAATCACACCCCACCAGACATCCCTTTTGCCTTTTTAATATTTATGTTGCTTTCGGTATGGTATTGTGTGTGCATTTTTCATTGGACCTACTACTGAACAAAATGGTTTTCTGGTCGTTTCCTCCTTTGCTGTGCAGAGGTCTATTGCAAGTATGTATAGCCAATATTTGGGGTTCTGTGTTTTAAGTTGTCAGTGATTTTGCTTTTAAGTGCTTTCCGTAATGTGGGGGCCTCTTAATTTTTATTTATAATAATCGATTGCCCTGTGCAGCAACAAAACAGTACCAACGAGTGTAATTATTTTAATTATTGGGGCTTTCAATTCAGAAAATGATGGGTAAATGGTCAAAAAGCATACATACATCTGCACTCATAATGCAGTGTATATTAACTTTTGTACGAGTTTTAAAACCTTATTTAAAAAGCAACAGTTACCTTGTTTTGTCCACCAGCCTGGTCTGTGCATTTGCGTTTTCTGTTTCTGACCGGGGCTCCACCCGCCTGAGGGGATTAAGATGCACAAATGGAGCGTGACATAACTATGATTATCTTCCGTGAGTTTATCATTCATTACAGGATTGGTATTTTTGAATGTGTTTATGGGTGATGTGTGGGTTTAGGGCATCGTTATATTTATATTTAGAGGAGCCGTTTTTGTCTTTACCCATCACTTTATATGGAGCATAAAAGCACAAGAGGATGCTGTATTTCTCACTGGTTATTTACATCCATAAATAGACAGGGCAACCACTTAAAACAGGCGTCATGTTCTTAAAAGCAGGACTTTAAGAAAAGATGCCATTGCTGTAATTTTACCCAAGAATCTTGGAGGACAATTTTACCCATGATTCAGAGACGGATGATTGTAATTATATGCTCTGCTTTTATTGTAATCGTGTGTCTTTAAATGTTCTATTACATAGCTAATATATTTAATTTAAAATGCAGGCAAGTACAAGTCTGACAAAGGCCTAATTATTATTTTCTGTGTATATTGCCACTGGTTTATGTTTTAACTGTGTCATTAATTAACAATAAATCATTTTGAATAACTATGTTTAACCTGTGTCAACATTTTTCCACAGAGCTAGGTAGGCTTATACAGTATAAGTGGACAAGTAAAAATTCTCCTGCCTTTTGTTGATTTGTATTTAAAGAACAGAATATTTTTTTCTCTCTTGAGTATTTAGTATTAAACTATAACATACATAGATCATTAAGCCTTAATGATCTAAACTTTCTTAGTAATAGAAACAGGCTGGTTAAAGACCTGATAGGCCTCACCTCTAAACTACTACTTTTTAGGGTGACAAGCAGAAGGTTTTCTTTTACATATTTTTGTGGAAAAACGTTACTGTTAAAAGTGGCTATGTGACATTATAGAAAGGAACATGTATGACCAAGACGCTGAATTTTTGGAATAATCAAAAGTAAATAGAAGCCAGTGGGCGGAGATAGGAGGAAGGTGAAAACAGCGATTTTCTCTGAATACGTAACCCTTAAATGCAGAACAATACAGGATAAATCAAACATGCATGAATCAATCTAAATACAAATTTGAGTAAGCTTATCGTGAGGGGACGCCGTTATTACATGGTTTAAGTGATGAATAAGTCAAGTTTGCACAATATGTCCCCTTTAACTGGTTAACAGCTAAATGCCAGATTTAGAAAGTCGCGTGTGTGGCGTATGCTGCATTGGTCCCGCCTCCTGGCTCTGTCCCACTAAAGCGATTTCAGCGCGTGCGAGGACTCTTCTAGCGGACACGAATGGCAACATGGCGACAGAGGTAAAAACAGACATCTCTTCTGATTTATTATTTCGGTAGCTATTTACTGTCGCGAGCGTAAATTGTGTAGAATTTTAAAAAAGCAGCGTCAGGGCGCGAGGGTCAATGGGGGAAATAGGATCACTGATGATCCAAATGCAGGTCTTCTGAATGAGAACGACTCTGTCCTACATTATCACATGTATTCCCCTGTGAGCTCAGCGCACCCAGCGTTGAAGCACAGAGAGAAAACATGGATTTGTTTTAACCTACGCTCATTTGTAACGCAAAATGGTTCATAAAACGTAGCTCTTTTTGTCACAAGTCGCTTGAATAAAAGCAGATCATTTTGTCTGTGTTGAGAGACACCCAGTTAATCCGGTGACAGTACACCGTGGGAGCACCGATCACAACGCGCTGTAGTAGCCTATCACAAAAGATTTGCGTTCAGCACCACGGACAGAACCAGCCTCGGGTCCCATGCATAACGAGCTTGTGTGTGTGATAGTGGACGATTACTCCGAGTCTTTTAACTACATCGATTTGTTGTGGGGTGTAGTAAAATGTACATCCTCTGAGACCATTGGAGACAGTGGGGGTGTGTGTGGGACGGGATAGTATGTCCAAAACTTGGAGCCATTCCAAAGGTGATCGATCACATTTTGCTTTGCCCATCCCTACGGTGCACTTTTAAGCCCGTCAACATCAGCTGCTGTTTGCACACATTACAAGTGTCAGGTGGATCAGGGAGCGGATGTGTTCCCAGAGGGCCGGGGCGTCTTTTAAGTGGATGGGGATGTCTGCTCGTCTTTAATGCTCCTTTTTGTTGTGCACAGTTCCACAACTTGCAGGAGTTAAGGCACAGCGCATCATTGGCCAACAAAGTCTTCATCCAGAGGGACTACAGCGAGGGGACGACGTGCAAGTTTCAGACCAAGTTCCCCTCTGAGCTGGAGACAAGGGTAGGTTCATAAAAATAACCCGGCCGGCAGTAGTGCCAACAGGCCTATGCAAGTGTCACTGTTTAAGGCATCTTTTGGGGATATTTTACCTGAACAAAAAAGTTCACTCTGAAAAGTGTTAAAGGTGCACTATGTAATTTTTGCCTGCCACCTGCTTGTCTCCATGGAGATGTCAAGTTTTTTGTCCAGAATGTGTCACAGTATGGCATTAAACTTATCTATCTAAGTGTAGGTGAAGCCACATATGATCTGTGCAGACACGACCCTACTCACAGTAACAATGCATGTCTTTCAAGGCAATAAAAACAACTGTAACTGAATAAATAAATAGATAGATTAGAGAGTTTAATGTCATACTGTAAGGCAAAGCAATAACATCTCCATGGAAACAAGCTTACAAGTTAAACAAGTGACAGTGCATCTTTAAATATGTGTTCTTCTATTTTCATGATAGACAAAACCTGAGTTCTTCGTGAAATTAAGAGAATAGCATTCCTCCATAGGCAGTTATTGTTGGATACAGCAGTACAAATATAAATGTCTTCTATGTCTTTAGATTGAGCGGTCTCTCTTTGAGGACACTGTGAAGACACTCAATAACTATTATGCTGAGGCAGAGAAGATCGGCGGGCAATCGTACCTGGAGGGGTGTCTGGCCTGTGCTACCGCCTACCTGATTTTCCTCTGCATGGAGACACGCTACGAGAAGGTCAGACAGACTCCTGCTGTTGCCAACCCATCACTAAATCTAATGACCCTTTTGAGTCACTATTAAAAAAAAAATGTTATAGCATATTTATGACAAACATAATCTCAAAAAGATTACATTTGCATAATAATTTCCAAAAAAATGGAAATGGTAATGTGCTCTATAAAACATTACAGCTCGAGTTGTATCTTTGAACATTTTTACGTCTTTCACTATAAACACAGTTCCCTTGGTTATACTTGTCTTGAGAACCATTTTAATTATTATTATTTTAATAAGTCACATTTCTCCCTTTCTGGTACCAGGTACTGAAGAAAATTGCCAAGTACATCCAGGAGCAGAATGAGAAGATCTACGCTCCCAGAGGCCTGCTCATCACAGATCCCATTGAACGAGGAATGCGAGTTGTATCCTTACAAACAGAGATGTATATTGGTTTGCTGATATTTGGCCTTTTTACCGTATCGGTTATCTCTAGCACGATATGTGGTTTGACCGATGTGCTAAAGATGTTCCAAAGAATATACATAAAACTTGATCTGAACACATACAGACGTGACTGTACAGCTCTTTTATAGGTTTATGGTAAAAAAGGCTGTGGGTGAAGTTTTAGTAAATTGAAATTACATAATTTAGAGAAAACAATCAAAATTGCCCCTATATTATAGTAGACCTTATCAGCTATCAGTTTCTCTGTATTCTAAACAATCAGTATTGGCATTGATCTCTACTTTCAAACAGAAACATTGCATGTATCTCCTGTCAGGACAAGTTTGCCTTAACTGTTCTTCACAGATTGAAATCTCCATTTATGAGGACCGGGGCTCCAGTGGCTCCAGCTCCAGTAGCAGCTCTGTGTCTGGCAGCACCACACGATGACGGGACATTCAAAACTTCATCATCCTCAACACTTATAAGGAGTGCTGAAGACATTGTTTCCATGTCTAATGTAGGCCATACATTCCTCCGGGCTGCTCACACAAAGCAATCACTGGCAAATGAGTTCACATATTTGTATGTGATTTGATGGTGTCCTAACTACTCTCACCTCAAAGATACAAGTGTCAAACATCAAATAAGTGAAGGATGACTGGCCAAACATGAGTGACTGCTGGTGATACTTTGTGGGACCATACCATTATTGTCTTGCCTGTGTTTCTAATTTCCACTGGTGAATTAAATGATGTTAAGGAGTAATGAGCGGGAGATCACTACCCTCTCCAAACCTCATACCTCACTCAAATATTGTCCAAACAGTTTTTATGAAATGCCCTTTAAGGGCATTTCTGTTACCCAGAGCCTGATGATAGTTTAAGTTCCTCTTCTGCTTCCCTTCTGAACAGTGTAGCAAACGAATGTCTCTCAGTATGTTTATAATGTAGCAGATCTTCTGTAGAGCCTCTATTCAACAAAAATATCTGCACAAATGAGTCAGTCCCATACTGTGAGACTAGTGCTTCCTAAATTAGTTTTATGCAAAAAGACACTGTGCATCTAATGCACCAATCAGTGATGGGTCCACAAGTCTTCCTTTACTGTAAGAAAAATCCACCCATCTCAATGTTTGAACAAATCTCCAAAGATACAACTGCCAAACACATGTCTCCTTTATTAAGGTGGCATTTGAAGGATTTTTTTTCATGTTGTTTATTATTTATTACACAACACCTGCATATAGTCACTGTCAAATAAATGCTGTTTCATCACTTTGCATCTGCGTTTTGTTCATGCATTTCAAATGTTCATTCTTCAGTCCATGCACTTGTCACACAGCGTCTGAAGCAACACAAACGGCTGATAAACCAACATAACGTTAGGCACTCCACATTCAGTTTATAGCGATTTAAAGATCAGGGGTTAAAATGCAAAGAACTACAGAGACAATCAAGGCACATAGGAGCAAATATGTATGAAAGAATGGTTCATACTCAGGAACAGAGGAGTGAATGCTACTGTAAAATGAAGCCAGAGCTGCATTTATGTATAGAGAAGAAAACAAGAGAGAAAGTTAATATTACTACAACATGTCACCCAGTAGTAAAGTAAAGTAGAAGTAAAAGTACTTTTCAAATGTAGTCTTGAATCAACATCACCATTTGTACAAACATAACACCACCTATATTATCAGTGTTAGTGCGCATCACATTTGGAAAAAAATTGAACAAAATGAATAAAACATTAAAACAACTCATGACAATTTAAAAGTTTGAATTCTAAAATGAAAAAGTGCAAAACACAATTTTCTACTAAGAGCAGAAAAAATGTTTACTAAAGTAAAAAAAAAAAAAATTGACCTCTTTTCAAAAACCTTAGCATTCTCATCTTCAAATACCTGTAGAACATAAAGCCATAACAAAATGTAAATAATAGAAAGTAATAAACTTACTTATTTGAGTGATATAGTGATATAACTTGAGGGCGTTCTTACCAGCACAATGGCCATTCTTGACAGTAAAACCTTGGCCACACTAAAGATGGATTAATTTGTATTATTATTTTTGCCTTCAATATTTACCCTACTTATTCCAAAGTCTGTTCTTACCTGTGTGTTATCTGCTAACACCGACATTGCTCCGTCTCTTGGATAAGTGACTTCTAGCACTGAGTTCATCTCTCCAGGCTGAAGAGAGCGTGTCATTGTTGTGCCATCGGGCCAAGACACTTCCAGGACCTTCACCTCATCACCTCCTGTGTCCGAAACAAAAGGAGTAAGTATTTTAATTAACCAAAACAAACTGCAGCATTGGATTACATAAACCAAGTTTGTGGGCAGTTAAAGCCTTTCAGACTTCTATTGTTCTGAGTTGTGTCTTGTGTGTCTTGTAATTTTTTACTGTTTTACTGCTTCTTTGTTACCGGCCTAGAGACAACAGATAAAAACTAATGCTTTTGCACTTAAGTTGTATTGTTATATTTGTTGCAGGTGTGACTGTCCCTACAACAAACAAACAGACAAAGAAATAAATAAACCTAAAAAAATCATAATTATGGCTTAATAATAAATAAAATAAGATGCAATTATGTTTTTTCATTTAACAAAACTGCACAAAATCATCTCATTATTCTACAGATTAAACCTCATCCAGATTTCATTATGATCTCCCCTTGTTTCAACTCCCATGATGCAGTCTGTTATTTTATCATCACAATATTGATCATAGTTATCTGAGGCTTATTGAGGAATGCCTAAAATGGTGAGGTAACTTACCCAAACCGAAGTGTGCCACAGGCTCCATCTCACAGAGGTAGCCCGAGCCGCCGTCGATGATGCGTGTGTGAGCTCCACTCTGATTGGTGAACACGGTCACTTTGGCTCCACGCGCGAAAGACCCAAACTGAGTCCGGGGGATGATCCGCAGCCAGTTATGGGACGAGCCCTGACAAAATAAGACACAACGTTGTAAGATTGTATTGATTGTATTGTATATAATTTATTTTAATTTAAAAAAAATTTATTTGTTCTTTTATATGAGAACGTACACATACAGTAGAATAGAAGTAGAATCCCTACCACGTTCCTTTCACAATAAACAAACACAGACGGCCTCATGTGATTAACTTAAATACTAAGGGTAACTAGTACAGGTTACATTTTTTTAACATTTGTTTTCATACAATTTCATCACTATTTTAATAATGTCATTCTCTGCTCTGCTCAACATATGAAATACAGTAACAAAAAGAGGTGAAAAGATGAACAATTGGCCAAGGAACTCCAGACTGAATAATTCGATAAGAAATTCGTGGGGAGACTTTTTGTTTTGTAACAGATAAACTGACTATAAATCAAAGTGAAAATGTGACTGGGACATAGACCATTTTGGCCTAGTATTAATTACTGACTTTAGCAATGATCTGATTTATTCACATTTATTTATTTTTTTATTTCTAATAATAATAACTCACCTGTGTGACTTTAAAAACAGATATTGGCTGCTGGGCGCTCTCTCCGTGCGCGATAAACAGCTCCAGCTGCCCATCACCATCTAGGTCTGTGACTGTGCCTCCTGAACAAACAATAAGAATACAACGTAAAAACTGTACAATAATTGAATAAAAATATAATACTACTAATAGGAAATGTGAACAATACATGATTTTTTTTACATTTATTTGTTTAATTCAGAGCCTTCATTGTGTACAGAATAGTAAGGTATATATTTTTATTAAATCTTTCCCCAAGTCAAATACCTGTTCCTCTTCCCTGTGGCTCTGCAGCTTCCCCCACATTTAGTTCGTCAATCACAGGGTCTGCATTGCTCTTTCTGGAGACCCTGAAGTGTGAAAATAAAATACATTAAAATATATTCATGTATGTAATTATTAGTAATTCATTGTTATTTAATAAACTATCTAAGTAACATACAAATGGCATCTAGACTGGCTGGACAGAAAAATTTGTGTCAGAAAGCAAATAGGGCCAAGTCAAGGATAAATACTATGAACTGCTCTGTATACAATTTACTTAACAAACCAGCTTAAGTACAGTTGCTACAAACTTTTAATATTCAAAAATATTACCTGAAAACCCTGTTAGGTGCATTGCCTCTATATGCAATGTTATTAAAAAACACTTCTAGTTCCTTGTCATTATCAAAGTCAGCAGCAATTATGGTTCGAATTGGTGAGGGGTTGGCAAATCCTCCAGTAGCTATGTTCTGTACACAAAACATATTGATAATAAAATATATATAAATACATGTATTCAAACTCCATAATACTGCATTTCTTTATTTCTTTTTTACTCTGAAGTTTGAGTTGCTGCCCTGTAGATAAAGTCTGTGTGGTCCATTCCAGTTTCCATAGACTATGTCTGTCTTTCCATCACCATTGAAGTCAGCCAGAGCCACTCCTCTGCCGTGCTGGTACCTATCCTCCACACCTATTATCAGCCCAAAACTCCATATCAAAACTACTGTCTAAAAACATAACCAAATTAAAGAAATTCTGCGTAATATTAACCTGCTTTTTTAGCCATGTCCACAAATGTTCCGTCTCCATTGTTTTTGAAGAGGAAGTTTGCTCCATTTTCGTTGTCGCAGAACACATCAGACCTCAGCTGGTTCAGGATGGGGCCGACCACGACACCGCGGCCTCCTGCACAGTGCGCACAGTTACTCCACAGCCTATAAATGCAGTCATATAGTTTTACATTTTACCACCCACACCACTGAGTTTTTACCTGTGAGTTTGTTGACTCCAGCTATTGCGGCTACATCAGAGAGAGCTATAGATCCTTTGGTCACGTCACTCACGGTCTCATCCATTTCTATCAGAGCGTGTGGCCCAACATTTCCGCTGGCATAGTTTGCAACATAGACTGAATACCTCCCCGTACCCTATTATATGAAAGTGCAGTCATGGCAAAAAATCTGAAAGAATCAAATAATGTGCTTGTGACTATTTACCTTTCTGTCAACACAAGCCACTGACCGACCTGCCATGCGATTAGCCACACCTCTACGGACATTGATCTCATCACTGAGGAGATCTTCAAAACGCCCATTGCGAAATTTAAATAATTTGTCGGAGTAAGTTGCCCTTCCTGAAATACAGAAAAATAATAATACCAATGATAGCTAATTTGTTACATAAAAAAATCTAATCTAACTTTACCAGAATATGCATTGTTAGTGTTCAGGAAGTAGATCTCTTCACGTCCATCTCCATCCACATCACAAGCAGTGACTCCAATGGCATTTCCACCTGTATCCCTCAAGGCGTAATAAGGGGAGTTAGGGTCATCCACTGCTATGTTTACAAGCCTGTTCTGGGCACTGTCATACTTGAGGACCAGGTTAGGACCATTGTACCTGAAAGAAGGGAAAGTATTTACAGTAGTTGTACATTCACAGCACACTAAGTAGAGCTTGGTGGCATAAGGAAACATTTGGTTGGTAATAACTTTTTTATGATTGGTGATAAATATATTTTTGATAGTTGATGTTATGTAAAACCCATAGAAGGCCATAGAAGGTTCATAGTAGGTAGGTATAATAAGTGCCCATTAAAAAACACTTACCCTGCTACAACCACTTCCAGGGTCCCATCCCCATCCACATCTGTTACTGCCATCCCATAGTTGAGCTGTGTTGGATTGTGCAGCCGGTCTGGAGGCAGCACAGACTGGGTTACATCCCGAAACAGGGGCTCGGACCCCTGGGCGAGAGCGGCATGGTGACAGAGGCCAACCAGAAGAAGCCAGCACCACATTATTGTATTCTGTCAGGGATTAAAAATACTAGTTAACTAGTTAAGTACAGCACAAACTCAAATTAGTTTTCTCAGTCAAATGGTCATATGATAGTGATGGACATAATAGGCTACTCAGCAGTGACAATATGCTATTATGTCTGCTACAGTGTAATAACACAAAAACACAAGTTACAACAGCACACACAGAAATAAACCATATACATCGGTGCAAATGCCTGTGTTCCCTCTTCTATGTCAATGTCTTGCAGGGCATCCCGATAATAATCACTGGAAAATCTGCATGAAAAGATAAAAGCACTATCTTCTTACCCGCAGTGCATATGTGTCGTCTTAACTGGTCAGAGCAACCCCTTTCCCCCAGGAATGATATAATTTCATTGTGTGTTTTTTTCACCTTACACAAGTCATGTTTTGAAACAGCTTGTGTAAGTGCAGGGCGTTTGCCCAATCAGCGAAAATCATTGTATTTTGACCAATAGCCATAGAAGTTGACGGAAGTGCTTTCTGTTTGTAGTTTAGTATCAAAAAGTGTATAAATAATTCCTCTGAAGTATGCATTTAGCTGAAACAATAAACAGGTTTTATTTGAGCTTTTTTCAGTCTATTACGAACTACACAGACAATTTTTACTCCGCGATTTTTTTTTAAATAGAATTAGTTTGTCAGAGGGCCACTTGCACTACATTTCCCACAACCCCTTGCGCCCAGTTTCTTTTTTTACGTCATTAATGCGACGTTTTGCAGCTAAACAAACCAAACATAGGTGAGTGAAAACCATGAAAAGCAATTACATTTGTACCCATTGCTACTGAAAAGATTAAAAAACGTTATAATTTGAATTAAGTTGAGGTTATATTGTTTAAAGCTTGCATTTAATGACACATGTGAATAATCTATGGAAGCATTCTCCGTAGCGTTAGCCAAAACAAGAGGACTGTTTAGCCACACAGGACGTCTATGCTGTGTTTCTAGGAGTTAGATTGAATATTCCTTTGTGCAATGATGATTCCAACAGCGAATTTACTCACACTAAAATGTTATGAATAATATCAACTAAGTATTTTTCCTTACTTCTGTGTTTGTAAATTTGAAACAGCCTGGACAATGGAGCTGGAGAATGCAAAGGAAGAATCTTCTGCAGCACAAGCTTCACCCACACCATCCTCTCAGACCAAACGGCCAAGTCAGCCCCTGTACACCCCCAAACAGCGTCTCCAGTCCTCCAAAGACAAAACCCAGCCACAGGGAGATGGTAAGCCAAAAACCCGGCCTAGATACACCGACAAAGCCCGAAAGAATGCGAAAAACAAGAAGAGCCAGGCTGGGGCATCAGAGAACAATGCATCTGGAGAAGGAGAGGGTACAGCCAATGCACCTAATGACAAGGAAAACACAAAGAGGCTACAGGGTACAGTAACCCAAAGCAATGATCAGCCTGAGGAGACAGATGTGAAAGCAGATGTTACGTCACGGCTGGAGGAAACCACAGCTCAGGGAGAAAATGGAGAAGAGGAAAGTTGGGACACAATGTTCAATGATGATGGAGAGTGTCTGGATCCACACCTGCTTGAAGAGGTGAGGCTAAATTATACAAATTTTGATACTACAGTGATATTAGAACACACTCTAATAATTGTCGCTTTAATATTACCTAACCTTGACCCATGTGGTCTTATACTATTCCTTGTTTAGGTCAAGACCTTTCTAATGCTACTTAGGAAAGATCCAATTCTGTCTTGTATATGTGATTTTTACAGTATCACTCGATGAGTGAGTGAGATGTGCAAGTTCACTTCATACTTTCTTATAACAATATAAAGTATTATGTCCAAGAAAACCGGCAGACGGCTTGTGGAAATGTAGTGTTTTTTAATCGGACATCTTCAGAATAACTGACATGTAAATATGCGTGTGCACATATATACTCTCATAACGTCTCTCACATTCCTTACACTACATAAAGTTTATTTGGAATTGCTGTCATTGTTTTGATATTTATACTAAAATTTCGGCAGCTTTCCATAAAGGAAGGAAAAGTGAAACCGTCGATCCAAGACTCCAGATTTGATTACTACAATATGAACCGAGATTATGACGATGACATCGACCTTACAGAGGATGAGATGTCCCACATTGTTGAGATTTACGACTTTCCCTCCGAATTCAAGACAGAAGACCTGCTCAAATTATTTCACACCAACCAGTATGTGTTAAAAATTGGTACTCAATTTTCTTAATTTGAAACTGAAGCCATGAGTTGTACTTAAATCTAACTTTCAGACAGAGAGGCTTGGACATTAAGTGGATTGATGAAACACATGCTCTTGGCCTCTTCTCAAGCCCTTTAGCAGGTACATTACAATTTAAACATACATGTGTGTATTATGATATGTTTTTGACATAACATTTGATAGATAATTTGTAAATCACTTTTTTTCTAGCTCGAGAAGCACTTAGATCTAAACACCCACTGATGAAAGTCCGCCCATTGTCCAAATCATCCTCCGCCACAAAGGCCAAAGCCCGAAGTTGTTCTGGTATGATTGAGACCTGTAGTAATATAAATATATTGATCTTATATTACTAAAATGTGTATATATTTTAATATATATAATATAAT
>JACM01069661.1:0-10644 GCA_000787095.1 Periophthalmodon schlosseri
TTGAAGAACTAATGAGTCCAAGGCCACTCTGTGAATTTCTGGCACAGGATATGGAGCGAAAGCATCATAATCAGATTCAGCATAAAGGCGATAACACACTCCTGGGCCTGTGCGACCAGCTCGGCCTTTTCTCTGTTCAGAGCTGGCTCTACTGATCCAAAATTCCTGCAAGCGCTGCATTTTTGCTTTCGGATCATAACTCATTTCTTTAACTTTTCCTATAAATAAAACAAGAACACTGCTATTGATATTTGTGTTAACTGACAATACATATGACAAATGATGATAGTTAGTTTTCCTTTTCCTTTTTTTTTACTAACAAAAATAAAAATCTTATGTTACCTGAGTCAACAACAAAACGTACTCCATCTATTGTAACTGATGTCTCAGCAATATTTGTAGAAATTATGCACTTTCTGACCCCTGGAGGAGCAATATCAAACACCTAAAACAACAGAAAATTTATCAGTCTCTTCAAGTATACAAAGCCAGGAAGCATAAATACCCAAGAAGGAAGTACCTTATCTTGCTGGGCCAGAGACAGAGTGCTGTGCAGAGGCAAAATGATCCATCGCTGTGTGTGTGTAGCATAAATCTGACAGGCCTCTTGGATTGTGGAAATCTCAGTCACACCACTGAGAAAGATGAGAAGGTCTCCACGTTCTTCTGGGGGGTATCGCTGGTCAATGCCCTGAAGAATGCGCAGGTATGGTCGGGGGTCAAGTTTCTCAGAGCGGGACGCCTGCTCTTCCGGTGGAATAGGTCTGTATGTCACCTAAAAAAAAAAAAAGTTGTTGTATGATGATATATTTATTAATTAATATTTGATTATGGGTATGGTAAAATATATCTGGTTATATTAATGTCTATTCTAAAGCATAAAAAATAGTAGCACTCAGAATGAGGATGTGTAACACCCACACACATAAGATCTATTTTGGAAAAGTACAACATCTGGACAGAGTTGCAGAAAAACTCTACCTGTATGGGAAACAACCTCCCAGGCACCTGTAGCACAGGAGCACTGTTGAAATAATTTGAGAAGAGTTTGATATTGATGGTGGCTGACATGAGAATAAGACGAAGGTCTGAGCGATTTTTCAAAAGAGAGTGCAGAACTCCAAGGAGAAAGTCGCAGTGGAGATGCCTCTCATGGACCTCATCTACAATCAGCACCTGGTACTGGGACAGCTCTCCATCTTGTTGAATCTGACGGAGCAGCAGCCCCTCAGTCAGAAAAATCAGTTTAGTGGCTGTGGTCCTAGTAGTCTCGAAACGTATTTGGTAGCCCACCTGTCAACAAGAGCAGATAACAAAATTATATGTCTGTTTATAAATTTAAAAAATATATAAAAGTTACTAATTAGCCAAAATGTATGCTTTTTGTTGTTGCTGAAGCAGACCTTTGAGCCATACTGGTTTAGACTTTCAAAGCTGACCCTCTTGGCCAGAGATATACAGGCTATTCTTCGTGGCTGAGTGCAGGCTATCTGTGTGAATCCTGCAGACAGGAGGTACTGAGGAACCTGAGTGGACTTTCCACAGCCTGTGTCTCCCGCCACCACAACCACAGGGTGGCGTCTCACGAGCTCTATTATCCGGCCCTTGTACTGGAAAATTGGCAAGTTTTTCTGCTCTCGTCGCAGTTTGGCGAGTTTGTTAAAGCTCTGTTTCTGAGTGAAATCCAGAAAATGCAGATATGAAAGGCGACACTCGGCAATCTCTTGACATCCCGGTCCAGAAGAAGACCGACCGCCTTTATGTTGCTTTCCTAGACGCTCCTCAATGTCTTTAGTGCACACAGACAGATTGATTTTATACCGAGCATCGTAGTCAGTAGGAAGCCCCAAGTCCACTTCCCTGTGGTGTTTGCTTTTCTTGACCATTTCATTTTCTGAGCTGCAATATCCTGACATCTCCCTCTTTGTTTTGAATCTCTGGAAACGCTCAAAGAAAGCCCAAAAGTCCTTATGCTCCGGAGTCCCACTCTGAATGTAGTCATGTTGTCTGAAGAAGATCTCGTCCAACTCGGCTCGACACCGCGGGCTGTCCCAGTCCCAGCTGCGACTCTCTCTCCTCCGTCTCAAATCCATTGATTAGGCTAGTTACCGTTACAGTTTTGGATAAATCCACTACCGCAAAACTATGCGATGGACAACTATCTATTTTTATAGCATTACAGAGTAGGTTAAAGCACCGAGGTTCTCCTAGAAGCATAGTTTCGCAATGAATGCATAATTTCATTTAGTTAAAGACACAACGCAACCCCACGAATGCAACTTTAAAGCGAAACAAAAACATGGTCGGACCTCTTCCGGTCCGTTTATAAATAATGTCCGGCGAGAAGCAACAGTTTATGGATCTATTGTTGGATTTCAGATGACATCACAACATTCTATTGGCCAACAATATTTAATAATTTAATTTTGTTGTAATACTGTGAGATTTTGGGTCTAGTCAATAATAGAAATTATCAGGTGCAACATTTGTGAATTTACCTTTTTGATATTTCACATTAAAGTACAATGTAATTAATAGGAAAATCTGTCAGCTGCCCTCCATCTGGGTGTATGACACCATCATATCCTAGAATCTGAAAACCACCAATAAGAGTTTAACCAGAGTTCAACTAATAGATCCATCATGAAATTGGTTAAGCTGTACACTACAGATACTAAAAAGATAGATCATCGTACAATAATACATAATAGATAAGCAAGTCTTAAGAAAGGGGTATGAAGAAAACATACTCAGAAAAAAATTTAGTTATTTAAAAACATTTACTATAAAACATATTCACACAGATTAAACAGTACGCTTGACATATTGCATAACACAGTTGAGTTAATGGCAACAGATGAAAAAAACAAACAACTAAATTAGATGTAAAATGGGGTTTGTGTTTGAATTCATATTAGCTACATTTGTTAAAAATGCATTAAAACATTACTTGGATCCCCATCATCAGCAATGAAATGATAATGTACAAAGTCATTAAATTGTCCTCACAGTTTGTGATCTGTCTATTTAATCAGTTCAGCACATGGTTATATACATATCTATACAAATATGATTATTTCAAGATCACAACGGAGTAAAAAAATACAATTACAGGTAAATGGTATGTGGTGAGTTTGGCAAATAAAATCCAGCTCCATCACAAAATAAAAACAGTAACAGCAACAAACATTTAAAAATAACACACAAAACAAATATTTACATTTCACAAACCATAGCTTACTAAATCGCAGTGGACACTTTTTCCAATGCAGTTTAGGTGGGAATCCAGCCGTTAAGCCAGTTTTGTTGTTAACCTGTATCGGTGTGCTATTTAAGTCCATGACTGTATGGCGCTCTACATGCCTGTTTTTTCTTGTATCCATCCTCTAAACTTGGTGACTGTTGTGTAAATGCCAGGTTTATTTCTTCGGGCACAGCCGTCACCCCAGCTGACCACTCCTGCCAGGAACATTCGACTCCCTTCTGGAAAGGACAAAGGACCACCAGAGTCTCCCTGACACACAAATAAAAATAAATTTATCAATCTGGTAGAACAATCATATGCAGACTAAAGACATTTTCCTCTGGTCCTGTACATAAAGTTGAAATAAATATCTATTTTTGAAAGAAAAACAATAATAAAAAGATATTAAGCTATAATACCTGGCAAGCATCAACTCCTCCAACGAGTACTCCAGCACACAGCATTCGAGATGTGAGCTGTCCCGCCATCAGGTCATTACACACATCATGGTTGATCATTCTCACCTGGGCCTTTTGCAGGACAGAGGCAGCAAGTCCTTAGAAATATGATAAAGAAATCCATCAGTGATTTAAACTGTCATGGGAACCTGACTGGTGGCAATATAATATGAAACCAGCACCACGATAGTGTGATAGTAGGATACTGAACATTTGGGCTATTACTTTTGTTCCAAAACTTACAACTGGTATCATCAAATATATTTACAGAAAACCTCACCTCCTTCTCGAGTAGCACCCCATCCAGTGATCCACACGGTGCTGCTAGTGGGAAAGACATGTTGTGGAGAAGGCAAACAGATGGGTTTAATGTAGTCCGAGAACATGAGAGGACTGTCCAGCTCCATCAGTGCAATATCGTTATCGAAGGTGTAGTGGTTATAGTATGGGTGGGGGATAATCTGCTTCAGCACCTTCTTTACTACCATAGTGCCAATTTTTCTTTGGGTATGGAGTCCAAAGTATGCTTCCCAAGAGCCAGGCTGAGAAAATCTGTGGATACAATATTTAACTTATGAGTATGGGGGGAGGGACCAGTTTACAGGAGAAACATACACCAAGCTATAGCTACACGTTACAGTTAATGTTTGTAGTTGGTACCTTGTCTTGCCGTCATCTTGCACACAGTGGGCAGCAGTAACCAACCAGCGGGGATGAATGATGGACGCTCCGCACACGTGGCCGTAGGTCTTGACATGTAAACTGACTTGCCATGGAAACTCTCCCTCTTCCGCATCCTGACCGCCCACAATGCGAGAAGTCTTAAAAGAACTCTGGCCACAATCTGAACCCACACACACACACACACACACACACAAATTAATAAATAAAAAGTAATTATGACTGAAAAACAATTTAACAAAGTTATTGCACTGTTTTATAACATACCACAGTTTTCCTCATCAGAGCCATCTTCACAATCCTTCTCCCCATCACATTCGGGGTTAACTTTAGAAATGCACTTGTTGTTTTTACATTTATAGGTAGTTTCTGTACAGGTAACTCCTGAGCCTGAAAAAAACGCACATTGATGTTACCCACCACATCCATGGGTTTCAAAGTGATGGAAACAAAACTAAATATTATATATTTTTAATGGTAAAAAGTGCTCAAAATGGCATCTATAAACAGGAAGCTGAACTCTGAATAAGTAAAAGACTATTGCTGAGTTTCAGATTACATCATAACATTCTATAGGCTGATAATATTCGATACAGATGGGGGGCAGCTAAAATTAATGTTGTCTTACGTGGATATTTTAGTTGAAATATAGTTAGTTCTTGGGTATAGTTACTGATAGAAATGATCAGCTTCACCAGTGTGAATTTACCTTTTGGATATTTCTTATGAAAGTACAGTAAAGTAATCAATACAGTCTTGCCCCACATCTGGGAGTATGGCATCACTGACCTCTATTACAATCAAGCTCATCTGTGCCATCACCACAGTCGTCTCTCCCATCACAGCGCTGCTTCTCAGAAATGCACTTTTTGTTCTTACATGTGATGTGTCCGGAGGGGCATCCACCTGTGATACAGTAGCGCACATGTAAATAACAGGCTCCTAGTTTCTCAGCTGAAGAAGAAACTCACGAGTGATCACTAACCACAGTTAAGTTCATCAGTGCCATCTCCACAATCATCTATGCCGTCACATTTCCAGAATGGCGGTTTACAAAATCCATTTCTGCAGCTGATGTCTTTTGCTTTACAAGCTAGGAGAAATTAAATAACTTTACTATTTTATCATGTCAGGTTTTTTTTGCAGATGATGCAATCAAAATTACAATAACAATAACAATAAAGTGTGTAGTGTGTAAGAGGAATTAGGAATATGCATGGTACAAGAATGCTGAGTTTAGAGCCGCTGAGCAGGAAAGGAGGTGTGTAGATTTTCAGTACTGGTTAAAATGATAAAATAAATAAATAAATGCATTAAAAATGGACTGTAGATGGAAATAAGCCACACAGGGTATAATTTCATGCACAAATTTACATGCACAATGTTCATCATGTATAGTCCCTTTACATATACATAAAAGTTCAAGAAAGAGCACATATACATATTTTTTTGTAATTCTACTGACTAGCCACATTATAAATAACAATGTGTTTTTATGCATTGTATGTAACATCTGGTTCCAACTGTATTTAAGACACTGTAATTTGGATGTTGCACTTACTGCACTGAAGCTCGTCACTCATGTCTCCACAGTCATTCCATCCATCACACTTGAGCTCAGACTTGATGCAACGCTGGTTTCTGCACTGGAACTGTTTTGGACAAGCTGTGGGTACAGTTGCTATTAATATTGGTCTACTGTATTGTGTAAAATATGGATAAATAGTAAATCTGAAGAACTTACGATCATTCATGTCAATGGCCTCATACTGTGCCTCAAAACCTCGGTCCACATAGGATTTATCAGAGTAAAAGGTGATAGTCATTTTGTTGCTTTTGCTGGTTTGTGTTACCGTTTTCATTGGCTTTTCTCCACACACTCTGTGTGATAAAAACATATCTTTAATATCAATGCATGGTGTTTTTATATGTGCAATTCATCTTTTACTCACTTTTTCCCATCAATATCCACGTAATCTTTGCGACAGGTCTTACTACTTTCCTGTCCAGGCTCTCCCAAAAGAAACTTGTTGAACGTCACCTTTACGGCTTTCCCTTCAGGGACCTTCGTTTTAAAAAGACACAAAACACATTGTTCAGACAAGAGAACAAACAACTGGAAAAGGTTAAATGCATCATTTGTAATTAAGTAAATACCGTAATTGTCCACTGACACAAAGTGTCAGGTGGATAATAATTGGGGAAATTTGGAGAAGTAAAAGAACCCCTTTGACCTGAGAGTTGACCTCCACATGTTGTTCCTGTAAAATTATCATAACACACCAAACTTAGAAATGACAGCAATAGCCCAATAGAGTCAATCAGTTAATTATTGAGTGCTTAAGCCAGTTAACAATTTAAAACCCAGAAGAATTACCTTTACTACCACGCCTGACTTGAGAGACTTGAGCTCTAAATCCTGGATAGTTCCCTCTATTATCTGTTGCCATAGTCACTAACATGACATTACCAGAAGAGAGGAAAGTCATTGGTTCACTTGGAGAATAATAACCACACAACCTGTGAAAAATGCAGAATAATTAGATAGAATTACAGCAAACATAACACAATCATAATTTTCTTGATGGTTTAACCACAAGTATTCACACTCATATTTATTTGATGACAAGTCATTTAAATTTACTATAATTCCTATATTTATGCTATTCTCTAATATGAGATGATGTGCTGTGGCTAGTACGGCAAATTCAACCCATGATTGTACATTGTATTGGGAATATATAGTTGGGGCGCTCGCTGGATCACTGCTAAGTGAAAACAACAATCAGGTGCTCTTCAGAGCAGTCAGTGTTCTTCTATGTATGGCATGGCATAACATCTGGGTTGCCTTGTTTCATTTATGCAGTCTCACATCCATTGTTCACTTCATATTTCCAATTGTATCATTCAGTTGTCTTCATGCAGCCTACCTGAACTTTATATATGAATATGCACCCCTCTGTTCGCAGGCTATGGTTTTCAAGTGGTCTGTATTCAGATTGGTACATGATCATAGCATGTGATGTATCACTTTGTATTCTATTGTTCTATTGTACATCTATTTTTATGGGTGGTTTGTCACATGACAGTGCAGTATTGAGACTTATACATTTAAATACAATCAGTATGCACCTGAGAATTTTACATGCCCCGATGAAGACGCGAGTCAAAATGTGTTGATATTGAAATAAGAAATAAAAGAATAACTATGCACCTCGAGCGCCTCGTATCACTTCTTTCACATTGTACATTGTACATTAAGGTTTATATATCTTCTTTCTAGATCTAGATACTTCTATTATTTATTCTATTCCTCAGCAACACCCCAATATAACCCATGCATGCAATGTGAAATAAACAACAATACAATAACAGATATGCTTTACACATTTCTATTGCACATTTAGGACTATTTTAAACTCACTCTTCCAGAACTCTGCTCTCAATAGCCACAAGAGAGTCATAGATTTTCACAAAGTCATTTTTGCAGTCTTCCTCCAGGTTCAAGGTGTCGAAATCTAGCTGGACAAGATATCCGGGATCGGCTCTCAGCTGCCACTGGATAAATGTGTTTGGAGGGTAGGGCCTGTCGGGAAAACCAGGAGACTCGATCTTCCCAATGTAGTTGGTCCTTGTATGTTCGGAAAACTTCAGGAATTCTGAAACACAAGGAATAAGTCAACTGTGTAAATTTCGATTGGTAAGAAGACTACAGTTAAGATATTACAGTTTACTGGTGGAGGGTTTATCTGCTTGTCTCCATGGATATAATATTGCTTGCCTGGAATGTTCCACAGTACAGTATTAAATATATCCATCTCCATGGAGACAAGCAGGTGATGCCACAGGGCCAAGTAGCAGGTCATATGAGTGGAGAGGGGACTTTCTTATAAACACCTCCTATTTGAATAAATGCAAGATTCATATGTTTGATGCCATACTATGGAACATTCCAATAACTTCTCCATGGAGACAAGCAGAAAAGTTACAAAATGCAACTATAAGTTAGATAGATTTAAAAATACTTACGTTGGAATGATGTTGAAAGCATGCGGGCATCAAGTGCTGTGAAAAAAATGTACATATTAGAAGCAGTAGAAAAAAAAAATTGACAAATTGCCACACAGTACAAAGGACTGCACCTGAGGACACCACATCATCGAGCACCAGAGCGTTGCCTGGCCTGTTAAAAGAAGTGCGCTCTTTGTCCACCTGTTGGTTGATTGAAGTCATTGCACTGTCAACAGCGGCCTCTTGACCCGCAGGCACGTTGAATTCAGACAAATAGTAGGCGATCACACTGCCTTCACTAGACAAAGAAAGGTCACAATTACACTGTAACTTTACAAAAAAAACAAACTAAATGTTTGCTTTTAAATTGTAAAACACACAGCCTTGGTCTGAAGTCATTATTTGTATATAAGTACAATAAGTACTTATATAAGTATAAGTGTATTCGTAGTATATATGTATAAAAAAATTGCCTACCTGAATGCTTGAACTGTAGAACCAACGTGGTATTTGGCCAGTTGTGGTACTTTGGCATAGATCAATTTAAGCTAGAAAATAGTTGAAAAACAGTTTAAAAACAGATTAACTTCAAGTGAAAGGGTCAATATGATAAAATATCAAATTCAAGTCACTATAAATGATAATTGGTCCTAAATGTTTTGTTCTGATTAAATAAACATACCTGCGTGGTGACCTGTTTGGCCAAGGCTTTGAATTCAGGAGTGGTGGAGTTCTCATAGGCATCTTCAAACACCTGGTTGGTGATTTTCAAGGAGCCGGTGTACATTCTCTTAACTCTGATGTCTTTCCGAACTGCAGGAGTCAAACACAGACACCTCTTAGTGATAATGATCAACTCAGTCAAGTTTTTTAGACTATGTGCACTATGTAGCTTTTCTGATGGAGGGTGCACCATCTGCTAGTCTCCGTGGAAAAGCTATTGCTTTGCCAGGAATGTTCCACAGTATGGCATTTAACGTCAGATTTGTGGAGAGGTGACCCTGCCCACAGTGAGAATGCATGTTTATCAAGGTATTTATAAACAATATAACAGCGCGTTATTGAATAAATGCAAAATAGATACGTTTAATGCTATACAGTGGAACATACCAAGCAAAGCATCTCCATGGAGACACACAGGTGGTGGTTCCCCAACCAGAAATATTACATAGTCCATTATGAAACCTTTTCAAAACATGGACAAAGCTGGTGCCACGTTGTTGTTTTTTGTCAAACACTTTGTAAACTTACAGTGAAAGTGCCAGACCAACAGACCGGCCATAAGAGCTACGACTGCTGCAAAAATAACCACGCCGATCACAGCCCCCACTTTTCCTGGACCCTTCTTCTTTTCCAGTTTTTTGTGATCGGATACTGGCAAGAACTGGTCTGTGGCTTCCCATTCTGTATCCTGAAAATAATCAAATGTCACTGGGCAATTCATAGTAAATATATTTGCTATCTATTTTATTTATACTTTAATTAGAGTAATCACAATCAGTACATCTAATTATTACTGCAAAATTAGAAAATTAAACTAAATCTGTAATTACCCCTACAGTTTATGCCTTTATAACCACATATTATTTTCTTTTCAACTTCTACTAACAAAACTACCATTAAGATTTTTATTTGTACAAATTATATGAATTTATTTAGAGATTAGTCTGCCATAAAAGTCTGTTTTTTGGTTTGTTTTTTTCATGTATGAATGTACATCATGACATTTAACTTTAGCCATATATGTAAATAATCTGAATAAATTCATCTGATTTGTCATACATTTGTAATTTGTAAAACTTGTGCTACAAAAAGAACATAACAATCAGGTGTGGCCTATCTATAGATTTGATAATGAACAGCAAATCTGGGGCAGTTGAAGACAATCCATTCCACAACATAAGCATCCCTACATCAAATCAAATACATCATTTATAAAGATTTCACTCTATTGAACCTCACAGACTACACTGTAACTAATGTGTCACTGTCTTTTTAAGCAAAACCTAAATATAGTTTAGTGAGTCGTGAATAAGAAGCGTAAGCTTGAGTCATGAGGGGGAGGGGAGTAAAAAGGTTTCACCATGGAATATCCTGTCAAACCTGCTTGAGCCATACTCCAACTGAGGAACAGCAATACACACACTTCTTGGCACTCTGAGCACTCCAAAACAAACCTAAATTTGTGTAATAATACAAATGATTTAGAATGTATTTTTTTTTCAGCAATATAAAAAATATATATATATA
>KN480302.1:0-36177 GCA_000787095.1 Periophthalmodon schlosseri
AGGCATGCTCTTGCACATATACACTGGTTTATTATAACATACCAAAGCTGTAAATAGTGATTCTGATTCAAACCACGACCACTTTTTCCACTCTCAGATTGTGAAAAGTTCAGATTTTTTGGATGGTTTTCGAGCAAGTTTGATCTGTAAAATCCCCCCCCATCTCTCTGTGGCAGTGTTGAATTTTTCATTTCACTCTTTCTACTCCTGTCAGCTTCCTGTTCCTGTTGATAGCTGCCAAAAAAGTAGAAGAAATCGCATCCTTGTTTTTAGGTGTGAATAATTGATCGTTCACGGTTTGACAGGAAAGCAGAGATGGAGGGAACGTTGCAGACACAAGCAGAAAGCGGCTGGGTCATAATATATTCATGCTGTCGCTATCGTTTTTTTACATAACTGCATGGCTTTGATAGTCCACCTGTGTGTTTGCTGTAGACTCAGTTCTGATGAACAAGATCCTAGGGTTGCTGTCCTTTAGTTGTTTAATTGGTCAATGGAGTCATAGGCCGTTTTCACACTGCCATTAATTAGGTTGACGTAAAAGAGCATTCGCTCTGAGAGCGTTGAGCTTGTGAACCCAACAGTTGCATTCTGGACCGCAGTAAACGGCCGATCCAAGAGCACTTGAAACAGGAGGTTAGCTCAACCACATATATTTGTATGAATGGGCGCTGCAGAGCTGCTGTTTAACACGTTCCTCTGACAAGAACCTTTGGATCATTTTAATAGCTGTAACAGTCTTCTTCTGCCTCTGTCTGCACAGGTAAGCCTGGTTCTGTATGTTGTTCAAAAAGCTTTTTCTCTTCTGCCACCACTGCGTCCAGTCCTCACAGTGTATTTAGCCACAGGTGAAAGAAAAGACCAAAGCGTATAGGGTAAGTGGGCGCAAGTGTGTGCGTATTCACGGGGCTCTGTTTGTCTGCTTGAAGCGCGTTGTCATAGAAATACATTCAGCGATCAGCTGATGGACTCTCACGTGGCTCATGGTGCGTGTTTGGGGTGAATGATGCATGGTGTGTGTGAACAAGCCCGACTCAAAAGTAAAGTAAACAGAACAAAATCTAGAGCGCACTGGGGTCGGTCCAGAGAGCGCACTAACATGTGTGAAAACAACCCTAGGCGACCAAAATATGTATTTGTCAAGTAATGATTTTATTTAGATTATAAGGATTTATATGGGACAGCACCAGAGAGGAGAAGTGAGAGAGTTAACTGAAAATGCGGTATTTTTGGTATCTATATGTAAAAAATTAAGATTTAAACTCATGAATCACAACTTTAATCTGTCTTTATATAAAAAGTACTAGGAAACAATGTATTGTTTCCTAGTACTTTTTCTGCATAAATAGTAGTTTTTGCATGAACTCCCCATGCAGGCGTAGTCTTGTGAGTGCAGTTGGGTTAGATACACAGAGATATGTAATGGTTTTGAGACCTTTTGCCATGCCCCCTTTTTAGTTGACTAACTGATAGTCAGCACATCCAAAAAGAATTTCTTTAGTCGACTACAGCCCCAACATACTAAAGTGTGGGACTAAATGCTAAGTGAACTTAGGAAACTTACCAGAAAGCACTTCCACTGACATGCCCCTCACTCTTTTTCATTACTTTACTCTTTATAAGCTAATTACAGTTTTGATCCGTTTTTGCCTTAGTTTACTATAAATGTTATTAAAAGCTCATTTCAGTGTTTGCACTTATTAGCACTTCAAAGATTGTACATTTAATCCCCAGTACATTTCTAAAAGTGTCCTCATTTGAAAGTATCTTTGTGTTGTCTCTGCTCTGCAGGCACAGGGAAATTAGCCATTTAAAGCATGTTGTCACAAACATAAAACATTTAATTATCAACATGTGGCCTACAATGGTGTAAATACAAATAACAGGCATTTTGTCCGTGTGTGTTGCTGTAGGCCCTGTGTCTAGTTAAGATTAGTAATCTGTAATGCTTAAGGAAACAGTGGTCTTTTGGCATGGCCGCTGTTTATTTTGTATGGGTGGAGGTCTACAGCCAGATGCCTCTTGAGAGGCTAGCGAGAAGCAAGAAGATTGTGGGTTTGAGTCCCAGTTTCTCCCCATGTCTGGGTTAGGTACATAGGTACAATCCTCCAGCTAGGGTAGTCCTGACCAAGACTAGTTCAAGATCTGGAGATGGGTCCCGGACACGCCACTGTGGCACCCACTGCTCCCCCCAGCAGCATTGAAGGGTGGGTCTAGGGCTGCACACATTCATACACTGGTGTATGAATGTGTGTGTGTGAATGGTGAGTGGTTCCTTGATGTAAAGTGATTTGAGTGCCTTGAAGGTGGAAAAGCGCTATATAAAAATGGGGCCATTGACCATTTACCATTAAATCGACTAAACAACTAAACCCACAGCCCAAGATGGGTCAAATGCAGAGGAAAATTTCCCTAATGGGCCAACAGGGTCAGTAAGTTTTTTAGCAACAATCTTTTTTCTCTTCTCCTGATTTTTTGTAGCTTTTGTGAAAGTATTGTGTGAAAACAAAATGAAATATCTCCACATTTGCTTTGTTTATGATACAGAATATGGTGCACCGAAATATGAGCACAATTTGTTGCTCTATCTTATCCTTTATCTTATCCTAACCAGAGCTCAAGCTGTGAAGATTGTGTCTCTGATATTTCCAACTCCACATGAACACAACATTGGCAGTGTGTTTATGATCACGTAAAAGTCTGTAAAAATCTTCACCAAGTTCCAGTTTATTTATATTGGAGAAGTTAACCAGAAAATCTCTCCTTTGAACAGGTGCAACGTCTAAATGAATGTGAACAAAGCGGCCATGACAGGCCATTTTGTTGTTTTTTACCAAGAATGGATCACAACTTTAATTGCATGCAACGCGCTCGCAGTGGCCCATTAACCGTAATAAATGATTTCCAAAGCGCGTTTGAAGAATTGTAATGAAACTTTGACTGCTCCTGAGGCAGTTAACTCCTCCAGCTCTTAGCAATTTAGTTTGTTTAATGAAGTTAGAGCTGTGATTTTGAATGACGCACTGCAAAAAAATTACATGGGGAAAAAAATTACTTGAATTTTTATATATTTGTAATAGTCTTTGGCTTGTTTAGATTTTATTTTTATGTACTAAGACATTTAAAAAAACTATATAGGTTAAACATGTCTAAAATCTGCCTATTAGTAATTTAATAAAGAAATAGGAATGATCCAAAATAGTACAAGACAAAACTGATAAGACTGCACAGATGCTCAACCTGGATCTAAACCTGGACTAGCCCAGGACTAAACCACGACTAGAACAGGATCAAACCAAGTCTACATCAGGCCCTAACGCAGTGTGAATGCAACCCAAACCTAAGTCTGCTATATCACCAGCGCCTGTATCCATACAGAAGTTTGACAACCATTATCTAAATCTTATAAACATACAGATGCTGTACCTACCTTGGCTTGGAATGTTCCACAGTACCGTATTAAATTGATCTAAAATGCCTATATTCAATTACTAGTGTTTATATTCTTCAAAAATACCTTTAAACCATACATCTTTACTGTGAGTGGGCTTGCCTCTAAGACTGCTTGTCCCAATAGACAAAGTTAAAACCAATAAAATCTTCATGGAGACAAGCGGGTACATAGCAGGCCTTCCACCAGAAAAGTTACATAGTGCACCTTTAAAGAGGGGGTATTAACTGCTAACACAATATATTCACCATGTTGCCTTTTATTGTTTTGAAAATGTTATATTCGCCAAAGTCAATGTATTAACAGGTTTTATAAGTATAACTTTCGTTTTTGACACTCTGAGTCTCCCCTTCCTTTGGTCTTCACACTAAGTCACTCGTCCTTCAGAGCGCTACCACAACGCAATCAGTGTACATCACACTAATGAAACTACTGCACATCACATCAAGTGTGTCAAGTTGTTGTGTACAGTTTTGTATTGGACTGAGCATTGCATAGAATCTTACAGCTAACCATACGGAGGGTTTGAATAGGGCTCCAGAGAGATCGCTAAAATACTCATACATGCATGGATGACATCTAAAACCTCGTTTTTTAAAATGTTTTTTTAATGAGGGAACCACGTTATAACATGGTAGACAGCAAAAAAAAAAAATAAAAAATGGCATAATACCCCCTGTTTAACAAATCCAAACTAGTCAGGACTACTCAAATCAAGATAAACACTCAAGTCATATTAACAGCTGATGTAGTTTTGCAGTCTTTAAAGCGATGTTTGCACAGCTATCCTCAGTGGGATCATTTCACGTCAGGGCTGAATGTGTGGAAGTGACAGGAAAACAGGCCCAAACAACACATGCAGAATGAGCCACTACCAATGTGTGTGTCAAATCAGACAGGTTGGACACACGCAATGGGGAAAGATGTACAGCTCTGATGAAGACGGGCAGGAAGGGAGGGAGAGAGGGAGGGAGAAAAGATGAGAGAGGGAGATGGAGAAGAGGGGGAGGGAGAGGGGGAAGGAAAGAGGGTGCTAAATCAAGGATGCCATGACAATTTAAAAAAAACACAATTTGATTCCTTAACGTTGTAGAAGTTACAGGGAAAACATTCCAGTTGCTCCTCCTCTTATGTGCAAGATTTTGAAGAAGTTTCACTATTCAGGATTAATTGTTAATTGCTATGGCAACTGTCCTAATCTTTAATCACTCTGAAACTCAAGGATAGGCTTGCACACTCACCACATCCAACTCTAGTTGACATCAGGACGAAACCAGGGTCAAACTCACAGACAAGCTAAAAAAATTTAAATAATGTGTTAGTGTATTTCTTCATGTAGCAGTTAGCCTTAAAATGCTAATTACAAATGGTTGGGGTCATAGATTATTTTGAAATCTCATAGAATCATAGAGGGTCAGATAGCTAAATTATATTCTAACCATGAAACTTCTTGAAAGTAGTAAAATATTCACATAAGCATGAATTCAAGCTGCACTATACAACTTCTCTCCATGAACATATTATTGCTTTAATTAGAATGTTCCACAGTATGGCATTAAGTGTATCTATCTCCATGGAGACAAGCAGGAGATGCTACGAGACCAAGTTACAGGGTCAGGAAAGGTGAACCTGCTGTCAGTAAGACAAACCTGATGCGATGTGCAGTAATTTTATTAGTTGGATGCACGTTGATTGTGTTGTGATTGTGCTCTGAAGGGGGAGTGACTTAGCATGGAGAGCAAAGGGAGAGGAGACTCAGAACTTCAAAAAACGAAAGTGAAACTTACAAAACACGTTAATACGCATTTTCAAAACAATAAAAGGTAACATTGTGATCTAAATATGTTATGGGTTAGCAGTTAATACCCCGTAGAAGTAAAATACCCCCTCTTTAAAGTCTTAATACTGCAGAGTGATTGGCTGATAGATGCTGTCTGCAGAGGTAATCTCCTGTAGTTATTATGTGATGGAAGCGTAGCTCAATAGACAACTTTCCCTCTTTTCCGTGGGAGTGATGTCTACTGGCGATAAGTCGAGTAGAAAATCCATGCTCGCGTCTGCTGCTTGTGGACGATAAATGGACAGAGAGGCAGTGGATGTGATCTACAATGGGACATAAACACAGGCGGCCTTGGCTAAGACTCTGTCACCAAACGCAGCCAAAGTCTATGAGGGATGCCTCTGTTTACTGTCTACAGAAGTGTTTTGGGAGATTCAAAGGAGGATGTAACCTTTGTTTTCATTTCGTACGGTGGCAAGATTAACTGCAATCACATCTTACTATGTTAAAAAACCAAAACAAACAAAAAAAAACTAAACCCTCCTCCCTTGATGAAAATGGTAAAAATTGGGTACAAAGTAATTAAAAGTCTTATTTTTCTTGTATGCAGGAATCTATATAGTCTTTTGTATGTTGTTATTTCATTTCTCTCAGTGCTGTCTACTGCACTACTATTTTGTTTTGATTTCGCTGGGCTTTCAAAAGTCAAGCATTTGATAAAAATACATAACATTAAAAAAAAAAAAAAAAAAATACAGGACATTAATTACAAAAATGAAAAGTTTTCACATGCCCCATACAGTGGTGGATGAAGTACTCAGTGTTGCTACTTAAGTACAGATACAGAGGCTAAAAGTTACTCAAGTAAAAGTACTCAGAAATTTTTGTCAGGATGTTACCACGAACATGGTAAAAAGAACCCCTCAAATCATATGAAAAGTACTTTTTACTTTTCAGTCCAGTTCAAAAATGTAATGGAGTAGAAAGTACAGATACCTGCTCTCAAATGTAGTGGAAGTAAAAGAAAAAGTTAAATGTACTTAAGTACAGATACCTAAAAATTCTACTTAAGTACAGTACTTTACTACTTTTACTTCATTACTTTCCACCAGTGCCCCTATATTGGCATCTCGCTATTTTCTATACAGAGGCATATCAGTCTGGTCCCCACTCCCTCCATCACGTCTAAAGCCAAAACCAAACATGATCATCCAATCAGATTTGTTTATTTCAATGACGCATGTGAAACGAAGGAGCTCATTGGTCACCTATCATTTACAAATAAAATCACATTTCTCTCTGTGATATTTTTTTCATTTTTGCCCTTGTAAGCAGCCATTTTTGTTTTGATACTGACCATGTGTGTCCCTAATTAGCTAATCCACCTGTCAATCATGCCCATCTGAATTCGGGAGATTCGCCGGTGACTACATCTTTGTAAAGTATTAGAGAAGTGTGAGTCTGGACTCCAGGCAGATCCTGCCCCCCGATTGAGAAACTCCCTCTTTATCGCCTACACTAACAGCTTGTATGGGGTCAGATGGGTTAAGTTTATCATTCCAAATGGAGTAAATATTTGGTGTTTAGCGGATGGTAGCAGCTTGGGCAGCCGGGCAGAGGAGTGGGAGTGATTTATTAAGCACAACATGATTGCCAATATCGTGTCAGACCAAAATAGAGCTTTATTTACACAACGCTGCACGCCGCCCACACTATTTGTACAGATAACTTTAGCTCACTATAAGTACAGAGCAGTGGAAAAAGTTTAGGAAGTTTGGGAGGAATTGCGTAACACAAGAATAGCCTCCAGCTCTGGAGTTCCTTTAGTAACTTGTAAAAAAAATGAAGAAAACTAAACCTCAAAACACTACTGCTACAACTACCACTGCGACAACTACTACTATTAGCAAACACAAAACTAATACAACTACTAGGGCTATTACTACAACTGGTACTACAGTATATATCGAATCGAAATCACTATTTGAATGATCACAACAAATACTGCAGTTATTATATCATGTATTTTAGATCTGTAAAACATATTCTGAAATGCTTGGTATTTTTTATTTATCTGTTTGTATTTCATGTTTTTTGTTAATTCTTCTAGATGTGTTTAAAATGTGAACTCTGAACAGTATTGTACTCTTTAAACATAAATTGCAAATCAAATTACAATTGCAGTGCAAAAAAAACAAACAAACCAGCTTTCAAAATTGTTCAGCCCTATCTCGTTACTTTACTACTTATCCCACAAGACACTTCACCACCTTGCTTATATATATAAGGTAATGTGTGTGTGAGACAGATTTGTGGTGGTTGAATGGGCCGATGGTGCAGAGTGGCAGCCTCACTTTTGTCAGTTTATCCCAGGGCAGATGCAGCTACAGTCCTCCTCTGAGTATGGAGTGAATGAATAATGAATACAGTGTAGTGCAAACTTGTAAAGCACAATACAACATGTTTAGTCATTTCCAAAAGTTGAAATAATCCATATACTATCACCCTAAAATATTTTTCAAAAAATATTTCTCAATTAGACATGTGAACTACTCAAACTAATGAAGTTGTTCTACGCAATTTTTTCACGTAATTAAGTAAAATTTGTTATACCCCAGTAGAGATATATTGTATAGCTCTTAGGATCAAAATGAGACCACTATGTACCATCTGCATCTCATTTTATCATCCGCGAACCAAGAAGTGCACTACAGCTAGTTGTCGTTACAGCGTTAGTCATGAAACATGCTTATAAACTCATTGTAGTGAATAATTAGGATGCTCCGAATGCACAAGGTAAGTGAGGGATAACTACGGACCGCTATTTGGAGTTGTGTTTTTAAGACAGCAAAAATCTGGTACAGTGCCTTGTGAATAAATCCCCAAAACTATCTTGACTTTTATAGCACTGCACCCTGGTGTTTTCAAATCCTAATGCTCATTCTGTGTGAAGGCACCGGACGTCCTGTGGAGGAGATGCTAAAGAGGGGTGGGAAGGAGGGAGAGCAGAGGGGTGAGGAGAGACAGAGGAGGGGTGAGAAGGAGAAAGAAAGGGGGAGGGGTGAGAAGAAGATCGGAGCAGTGAGAGGAATAGTGAGAGAGAGAGAAAGAGAGGGAGGGGTGAAAAGGAGAAAGGGAGGGTAAGAGGGGAGGGGTGAGAAGAAGATGGGAGGGGTGAGAAGGAAAGCGAGAGGAGGGGTGAGAAGGAGAGAGAGAGCAGGGGGAGAAGGAGAGAGAGAGGAGGGGTGAGAAGGAGAGAGAGAGGATAGGTGAAAAGGAGAGAGAGAAGAGGGATAAGGAGGAGAGGGAGAGAAGGGGTGAGAGAGGGATGGAAAGTGGAAAGAGAGGAGGGAGGGAGGGAGAGGAGTTAGACGAGATAAGAGAGAGGAGTGAGGCAATGTGAAAGCGGGAGGGAGAGAGAGGGGAGGGAGAGAGGTGAGAAAGGATGAGAGAGAGGGGCCTGAGGAGCAATGAGAGAGGTAGGGAAAAAGGCATGAGAGAGAGATGGAGAGATGGAGAGAGAGAGGGGTAAGGAGGTGCAAGAGAAGGAGAGAGAGAGAGAAGAGTGAGAGAGAAAGGGAGAAAGAGAAGGGTGAGAAGGAGAGAGGATGAGGGGAGAGAGAGAGAGAGAGAGGGGGGAGAAGGCAGAGAGAGAGGGGAGCAAGGGTATAGAGGAAAGGGTAAGATAAGTGAGAAGGGGTGAGAGACAGAGAGAGGAGAGATAGACAGAGAGGGAGGGAGAGGGAGAGAGGAGAAGAACAGAAGGAGCAGGGGCAGGCCTTGCACTGCGGCACAGCTGTTCCTCTGCAGTGTACAGCCATTAAGAGGCAGGATCCCAGGGCGCGAGAGGAGAGACCGGCTCAGAGCATCACGCCTCCACATCTGGATCTGAACCTGTCAAACGCCCAATGACATCCTCATCACACACTAGGGGGTTCTCACATTGGTTCTGGTTTTGTCCTGGTTTGAGCCTAGTTTAGTTCTGATGGAGACTTGGTTGTGGTCTAGATCTGGTTTAGTCTTGGTCTAGTCCTGGTTTAGTCACAATTTTGATGGGGTGTGTGAAAGCAGATACTCATACCGACAGAGAATGCAATCTTGTCCATCAGGCCAGGATTCAATCAGCTGAGTTTGGGTGGGAGCTGAAAAATTAGATTTGCAAATATAAAAGTAGCTACATCTGTTCAATATATTAGCTGTGAAAAGTTTGGTTTATATCTTAAAAGAATCATACAGTATTTGGGTTGTATCTTTAAATGGTAAATTTGGATTAAATGGTCACTTTCCTACCACTATTGAGGTATACCAACACTGGGGGCAAGTCAAGTTCAGTGTCTTGCCCATGGACACCACACCAAAAGTGATTTTAATCTATTTTAAAGCTGATCTTAACCTGGAACAGAACTCAACCAGGACCAAACGTCTACATCAGAATTAAACTGGGCTCAGATCGGGGCCAACGAAGTGTGAACGTTGCCAATAATAATCCTTGATGGACAGAAAAGGACAACACCGCATCCCCGTAGCCAAAAAACTAAGCAATAATGATACAATAATTATACAGTGCTTTTACAGACGCTCAAAATGTATTCACTCCACACTCAGTGGTGGTAAGATACTATTGTAGTCACAGTTGCCCTGGGACAGACAGTAAGACAGACAGTAAGGCTGCCAATCTGCACCATCTGATCTGACCACCACCAACACTCACACACCACATTCATACTAGGCAATGTGGGTGAAGTGCCTTGCCAAAGGACACACTGACAGTTTTTGCCTCTTCCGCCCCACAGTCTCCCAGCCAAGTACTAAGCAGGCCCAGCCCTGCTTAGCTTCTGAGAGCCAATGAGATCAGGAATTGACAAAGAGTTTTGACCACAATCTGAAATGTCCCATGTTTACTTTATGTTCAATTTCTCTTCTATTTACTGCCCAAACTCCATTTTTAATAGAAGCAAACAACTTCTGAATCTGTCTTCAGTCTTTGGGGAAATGCCTATAGATCCAATAGTTACCGTGAACGGTGCACACATCCCTTGTAGCAGTAACATCCCTCTCCCCAGTGTACTCCTTCTGTCCTTTCCCCCTCTCCTCCTCTCCCCCTCTCCTCCTCTCCTCTCCCCTTCTCCATCCCCCCTTACAACTTTCCTTTGGGGGCTGCTTATAAACCAACCATCTATCTCCATTATGCCTCCGAAATTGCTATTTGTCGCTTTGTGGGGAAGAAATAATCAATATGTCTTGTGGGGGCAGTGAGGGCATTAGAGGAAGCAAATTGATGTCTCTCGCCTCAGCGCTCCGGCACTGTGGCTAATGGGGACGCTAGCAGCAGACAGGCCCAGTCTGTGCTCTATGTGGTCTGTGTACGGCAGTGGAGGAATGTACAAGACTGTAATTACAAATGTTTATATCTATTTAGATTTTAAATTATTAAGCAAGATAATTTCCCCAGACATATTTCCTTATTTTTAAAGAGAACCTATTATGCAAAATCAACTTTTTAGAGCTTGTAACCATGTTATTATGGTTTCCCTTCTCATTTATCCTCTAAAGTTGTATTTAGAGTGATTCATGCATATTTGAGTAATCTTTATTCTCCTGTATTCAAGACGTCATTACTCCAATGAACCCTGGTTTTTGGCGACACCAGCCCATGCCCATGATGTACGCTTTGCATTCTCCAATTATATTTTCTTAATCTGGGATGCACATAGGATTTGGCAGTGTCTCACAGGTTGTGTCTGAATGTCCACGCTATTCTCTACTTAGGGTGCTATTTAGGGGTCACGCCATTTTTAGTGGTGTCCGAATGTCTAGTTGGTGAAAAAGTAGTGCACTCAAAAGTTCCCACAATGCACCTTGAAAAGTAGTGTTCAGTGCTGCTCACTAGATCGGTCAATATAGACCACAATGCATTGGGGGAGTTGGAAAAACAACAGCAGACAGAAACAGGTCTTGGACACAAGACCTTGGAACTGCACACAACGCAACTGAATGAAAGCAGATAGATGCGCCGCATATAAAGTTGCTAGCATTAGCCTTTTACCTTAGCTTGAGTTGTTAAAAGAGCAATAATTTCCACATCTCAGACAAACACCTATGAATCCAGACAGTTTGAGATCCAGCTTGACAAAATCTTGTATGATTGTTATTAGTCCATAAATACTTGTGCCAGACGAATCTGATCTTTATTTATGCCAGAAATCAAGATTTATTGGAGCTTAGCTGACTTTTTTCACCCAAATGCCAGAATCATGTGACCTGAATGTAGTGAGCTGCGTGTCTGAATCACTCTGAGTGAGTGCACTATAGAGTCCGCTAATGAGTGCGGGGCTGTGTAGTGAATGAGGTGTTAGGTGTTAGGGTGGACATTTTGACACAGCTGTAGTCATTTTTACACAGATGAATGAGCTTCTCGCTAGCATGATGTGCAGCTATCCATCGGAGGAGCTGATGACTTTTATAATGACATCAGCTCCCATTGGGTACCGCAGTCAGCTGACTTGTTTTTTGTTACTTAAGTTGTTTTAGATCAATAATGCAATTTTGTCCAAATGATAACATAATGTTCCATGGGTGTCATCGATTATAACTATATAATGGCACAATATGTCTTCTTTAAAGTTAATGGAGGAATGTACAAGAACGCAATTACTAAAACTCTTTATATTGGTTTATATTTATTTAATTTTTAAACATAAATTATTTTGCATGCTTCTTTTTTTATATATTTCCTTGTTTTTAAAAGTCAATTTTCTGCTAATTATGTTTTAAAATGTTTGCAATTCTTATGATATGAAAACTTTGTGCTAACATAAAAATGCATTAGTCTGATAAACAGCTTATCTGGACAATCAAATGGGGTGTTCACAGTTATCCTGGTTTGGTCCTGATTTGAGAACAGTTAGTCCTGATGTTACCTTGGTTTAGTCCTGATCTAAGTTTAGTCCTGATCTAGGTTTGGTTCTGGCTTTAGTCCTATTTGGTCTTAATTTTGATGTATGTAAGTGACTTCATTAGTGCATTATTCATTCATTAGGTTAATTACCAGAATCTCTTTGAGGCTGAACCAATAGTCCTCCTCCATGGCCTCCCCAAACTCCTCCCAACCCCAAGTTTTTGGCTCTGCGACTGCACAAGCCGCGGCATGCTTGGCCCGCCTGGCCCACCAGTACTCATCAGCTGCCTCAAGAGTCCCACAAGCCAACAAGGCTCGATAGGACTCCTTCTTCAGCCTGACGGCATCCCTTACTTCCGGTGTCCACCACCGGGTTCAGGGGTTGCCGCACTGCAGACCTTATGACCACAGCTACAAGTGGCCGCACCGACAATAGAGGTGGAGAACATGGCCCACTCGGAATCCATGTCCCCAGCCTCGGCCGGGATCTGGGCCTGCAAGGAACTCCAACACGTGGCGGATGATCTCTGGGGCAATAAGCAAGCCCACACCAGCTCGCCGCCTCTCCCTGTGGGCAATGCCAGAGAAATGGAGAGTCCAGCCCCTCTCAAGGAGTTGGGTTCCAGAGCCCAAGCTATGAGTGGAGGTGAGGCCGACTATATCTAGTCGGTAATGCTCAACCTCCCGCACAAGCTCAGGCTCCTTCCCCCACCTTCAACTCCCGCATGTGGTGGGTTCATGAGACGGCCCCATATCGCTCTTTCGTGCTGTGCCCAGCCAGGCCCCGTGAGGAAAAGCCCGGCCACCAGGCGCTGTCGAGCACCCACCCCAGGCCTGTCTCCAAGGTGGGGCCCTTTAACACCAATCCGTGTAGCTGGCCTTGTTTAATTCCTTGTTATGAAAGGCTTCTGAAGATTGGACTCATCCATCACCCTGGCTGAAGTCACTGAGGTGGTTGGCAAGCTGCTCAGTGGCAAGGCTCTGGGGGTGGACAAGATCTATCCCGAGTATCTTAAGTCTCTGAATGTCATGGGGCTGTCTTAGCTTAAACCTCTCTGCAACATCGCGTGGCGGTCTGGGGCAGTGCCGCTGGACTGGCAAATCGGGGTGGTGGTCCCTCTGTTTGAGAAGAGAGTGTGTTCCAACTAAAGGGGAATCACACTCCTCAGCCTTCCGGGTAAGGTCTATTCCAGGGTACTGAAGAGAAGAATCCGACCGGTAGCCGAACCTCGGATTCAGGAGGAGCAGTTTGATTTCCGTTTCGGTCGCGGAGTGTTGGACCAGCTCTATACTCTCCATCGGGACCTCGAGGGTTCATGGGAGTTTGTCCAACCAGGCCACATGTGCGTTGTGGATCTGGAGAAGGCATTCAACAGTGTCCCTTGTGATGTCCTTTGGGAGGTGCTCCAGGAGTCTGGGGTCCCGGGCCCTTTGCTAAGGGCTCTCCGGTCCCTGTATGACCGGAGCAGGAGCTGTGTTCGCATTGCCGGCAGTAAGTCAGACCTGTTCCCAGTGCATGTTGGACTCCACCAGGGCTGCCCTTTGTCACCGGTTCTGTTCATTGTATTTATGGACAGATTTTCTAGGCTCATCCAGGGGCTGGAGGGGTCTGGTTCGGGGACCACAGGATCTTGTCTCTGCTTTTTGCAGATGATGTTGTCCTCATGGCTTCATCGAGCCAGGACCTGCAGCAGGCGCTGGGGTGGTTTGCAGCCAAGTGTGATGCGGCTGGGATGAGAATCAGCTCCTCCAAATCCAAGGCCATGGTTCTCGACCGGAAAAAGGTGGCTTGCCCTCTCCGGGTGGGCGAGGGTCCTTGCCTCAAGTGGAGGAGTTCAAGTATCCGGAAAAAGTGGCTTGCCCTCTCCGGGTGGGCGAGGGTCCTTGCCTCAAGTGGAGGAGTTCAAGTATCTCGGGGTCTTATTCATGAGTGAGGGGAGGATGGAGTGTGAGATTGACAGGCAGATCGGTTGCAGCATCTGCAGTGATGCAGCTGTTGCTTAACCTTAGTCATATCCTTTGTATCTGTTTGTCATATCCTTTGTATTTGTTTGTTCAACAAATATATACTTTCAACTAATGCAAAATATTGTTTTTTGTGTGTGCAGTCAGAATTACTTTAACGAAGATAAACGTCTAATTTCAATTTGAACTGATCTATCATTTTTGGCAGTCTGATTGGCTTTAGCTTTGGAGGATTTGTCTATGTAAAGTGAATGGTGTTTTCTGTGTGTCTTATCTGAAGCAGTCATCCACAGTGTGCGGTCTGGGTCTGGCAGGTGCAGATAGCCCTGTCACGGCCTTGAAGCTTCCCATTCGACAGACAGGGCCACAAAATCCCCTCCGATAAAGTGCAAAGCAGACAGGCACTACAAGCTTTTATTTCATTACCATCCTCCATCACAGCCAAGGGGAAATAAACCGTTTTTCTCTCCACTATAAATGCCTTTTTCAATCTGACTTCAAAAGTACTTTCATCTTCATCTATTAGTCTCTATTTCTCACTATAACAATGCATCTGCTTAGTCCAGTGTAACTGCTGTGTCCATATTAAATAAAGAAATAAATCTTGTAATTGTGAAAGAAGTGATTCCAGACCAGGCAGAGAGTTGAAAGAAGTTTTTATCTGATCAGATGAGTGAAAGTACATCCCTGTACATATACACTGGGAAGGTACTATCTATAAAATGTTGGACTTACATGGACTTCAACTAATTTTATATACTGCCCGTACATGGTCATAAATGGAAACACCTTTCACTGTTTACAGGAAGGCAGAATATGTCACAGAAAAGAATGCTTGCAGTCACTGAAAAGATTACAGGAGCCTCTTGTCACAGGTACATGAACAGCATAACCGAAGGAGCTGGTTGCAGTGAAGACATCTTAAAATAAGTATGTGTATCGCTTTTACTCAAGAAACAAGTTCATCTCAATGTCTGTAATACACAGTATTTAACACAAGGTTTAATAGCAAAGAGACTGGATTATTATAGAAATCATGCTTTCAAATCTGTTACTCAAGTGCTAACGTTGGATTCACTTATGCTAATTAAAAGTGCACAATGGTATGATTTTTATAAGGATTCAACATGGTGAAAAAGTAGCCTAATATATTAACATCAACAACCTTAAAACGTTATCTGTCACACAGCATCCCATTTGTACGTAACTTATTCCAGCTGACAGGAAGACAACATCTCAGCTGATACAGAGCAAACCGACAGCACTACACGCTTTTATTTCATTACGCTCCTCCATCACAGCCAAGGGAAAATAAACTGTTTTCCCCTTCTTTTTTTTTATATGGACTTAGCATAAACACCCCTTTCACTCACTTTGAATGGGGTTTTCTGTCGGCTACTGCAAATTGTGAAATCTGTTGCTCGCGCCAGTTTGCGTCAATAGTGCTGACTTTAAAATATGAATGCAGCTTCTATGGGGTGCTTTTATGCTACAATTGAAAAAAAAAGAAGCTGTCTGGCAGATTTACATGTGAACGGTGAATGCATGTTTTAAATGTTATGTCCGTATTGTTGGGCAAAGGAAAAAGAGGCTAAAGTGCTATGACAACTTTTAGTATAATCAATTCAACACAGTAGTTTGTCGAGCAGCGGACAACACTTTCAATAGAAAAACTCTTAAAGGTTCCGCAATATCATTTTCTTTCAACTATCACTTCTGGTACAAAGGAGGGAGAGTGAATACTGAGAGCTTCACTGTCTCTCCCCTGACCATATATTCACTGTCCCTCCTCTCTACCACATTCACCATCCCTCCTCTGTACCACATATTCACCATCCCTCCTCTGTACCACTTAGTCACCGTCCCTCCTCTGTACCACATATTTACCGTCCCTCCTCTGTGCCATAAATGGTAAATAGTCACATTTTTATATAGCTCTTTCCCACCTTCAAGGCACTCAAAGCGCTTTACATCAAGGAACCATTCAGCCATTCACACACACATTCCCACACCAGTGCATGCAGACACTGGGGGCAAGATGGGTTAAGTGTCTTGCCCAAGGACACAAAAACACCATTCATCTGTGGGAGCGATTCCAGCTCCCACAGATGAATGGTGTTTTTGTTGAGATATTTATATTGAGAGTGGGATTTGAACCACCAACCTTTGGATCAGGTGAGAACCACTCTAACTAGAATTAAAGCCAAGTTCATTTTAAACAGTTTGCAGTGGTCCAAAGTTATTCCTCACTTACCTTATGTATTCTGAGCATCGTAATTATTCATCCTGATGAGTTTTTTTTCCACAACTTTCCGAGACCAGAACAGAGTTTTGCCTTCACAGTAATGCTAACAGCAACTAGCATGCTAACTATGCACTTCCTGATTCTCGGACAATAAAACACTTCATAATTAAATGCAGACAGTATACAACAAACTTATTTTGATCTCAAGAGCTACTTATACAATACATCTGAATGACAAATTTTGCTAAAAAAAAAAAAATGTATATGATTGGGTACAGTTTAAGGTTACATACTGTGACTTTAAAAAATCCTTTTTATTCCTAATCCATCTTCTTCAATTTTAACATCTCTCTCCCGTCTTTTCAATTTATCTTTAATTTGAGCAGGCCAAAACTCATTCAGTCAAATTCTATTAAACTCAATTCACATAAGTCAGGGCTGGATTCATGGCCATTTGAAATAGTCTATTTTTCAGTGCACTGGAGTAAAACCGCCAATATATGAGTGTCAAACGCCTGAGTGTTTTCTGCATTGCTTGTTATTGGACAAATTGGTCTCTATATTGCACACACTTTTATTAAGAGGGTGCAGAATGTTATCTGGACAAAAGCAACAGTGCAGCCAATATTAGATGCCAATGTTTGTTACACTGCACTGGGCTGGAAATCTAGTACACGAGTTACAATGACTTGGATTTAGAGTAGCAATCTTAATTTGAGCAGTTTCTAGGGATTTAGATGTGTGTCAATACTGTTTTTATATTCTTGGTTTGTGCTAATTATGGTGCAAAAAAACTGTTCCATTGGCTATAATATTCCACAGTATGGCATAAAACCTCCAAGGAGAATGTTCCAAAGTATGGTTTTAAGGTTCTGTTTCCATGGAATCATACTGATGACTAGCCACCTCCAGAAAGCTACACGGTGTTGCTTTAATTATTTTTTATTCTAATTCAGCCACATCTTTTTACCCACAATCCTTTGCAGTCTGAAAACACAAATGAGAAAGTAATTTTCCTTTATTTAAATCCAAAAGGAATAACACTGCGTGATATGATGATAATCTAACAGTTATTTGGTGCTTTTCTGTTTCTGTTTCTGCAGCTCTATGCACAAACACAAACAAACCCTGTGAGTGACAGCTTGATTTAACCAATCACAGTGAGGTATGAACTATGGCATTCAACAGTGAACGCCGGCTCTGGTTCCAGAAGTAAATTTTCCATTCATTTTTCCCATAGACTTTTCGAAAAATTTAAATATTAAGAGTTCAAAGACATTGCGGAGGCTAACCAACTACGTGCTAACTAATATCCATAACGTGGTTGTCCAAAAAGCACATTTAAAACACAAGATTCTGTGAAATGCTTGAATAACTTGGCAGTTTATAAAGTTTCAGAGACAGATTTTAAATAAAATGATAGGTCTTGTGGTCATTGGTTACCACATAACTGATTAACCCTGAGCTTTCAAACTTGTAATATTATTTTTTTTTCGCAATTTCTGTGGGAAAAATGAATGGAAAATTTACTTCTGTTGAGCTGCATTGTAAGAAGTAAACTGTCTTTAGTTACCTTTTAAAAACAATATAAAAATACAAGTCTATATGAATCATGATCAAATCTAAATCCTTGAATTTTTTTTTTAAATCCATCACTCCTGCATCTCCACTTATTGGGCTCGAGCATAAACTGTATAAAGATGTGGACTAAGGGAGTGTGACGTTATCCTTAGCCTTCTGCTCCAGTCAAATGAAACTCACCGAGGCTAGCAGTTATAGGGGCAAATTTGGAGCTAAGTTCCATATTTGGATTTCTGACCGTGAGTATCAGAGCAACCAAAGAGCCAATCCACAGCCAGGCTGTTGAAGGTAATGCCCCTTACCGCCCGCACCACTGTTTTAGCAAGGAGTGGGGACTTAGCAACACTGTATCTTGATTTACGGCCAAAATTGCTAAAATAAAAACTACAAGATCATGTAGAGCGGGTTAATACGGACATTTTAAGACCAAAATGATGAGTCTGACAGCAGCAGTTACTGAGCGAGGGGCGACAGTTTTTCAGTAGAAAGTAAATTGGAGCCAGAGTTGATGGAGCTGGAAGCGCACCAATGCTCACTTCCTATTTGGAATGTGGTGGCTAGCAGGTTAGCTATGTCCTTTTATATACACAGTCTATGGGCTTGAGCCACTGAATGACCAGTCTGTCCAATCACAGAGCAGCATGGTGGTTAAACAGGCAAATTGTACCAGAAATACTGAGGGAAACGTTTTGTGGATTTGTGGATGAGAAAGATGTTTGTGCTTTTCTCTCATGGATTTAACAAAAGTTTGATTTCCACTGCTGCAAGACTAAAGTATTCGTCATGATGTTCCTCCTTTTCCAGATCACGTTTCTGCCAGGTTAATTTTATAGAAGCCAGTCAGAAATATTTGGAAAATTCTTGACCTAAACTAACTAAATCAATCAAACTACTCAAACAAATTCAACAATTCAATATTCAATCCAGTCAGATCTTTGTTTTTACAGTGTGCAGCCAAACTTAAACCTTTCTCACTCATTACAGTGTGTCTGCGAAAGCGTATCTGACATTTGGAGCGGTTTAAGAGGGATTTAAACGACTTAGAACACGTCTGCTCCTTGCTTGCCACCAAATCTCTCTAACAATGTATTACAATGTGAAGAATGAATATGGAAATGCAGAGGAATGCTACGGAATGCAGGGGGAATTCATCTTTGTGTCATTTCTGTCACAAACACCGACACAAACTCACAATATCAATCTACGGCGGTGTCAAAAGCTCGCCTCGATCACGGGACGGGGCCAGCTCTCTGACAGCACAGGCGCATTAGGAGCTGTCAGTCCTCATTTAGACATGTAAACCTGAAAGGCCACACACATCACAGCGCTAACTTTTAATATTGGGGATATGACAAAGTTTTGACAGTATGAAAGTTGATATTCAAGTTAGGCTATAGTAAAAGGGTGGCTATTTTTGACTCTTATGGATGGCCAAAAGTTTATTTGGAATGGCACAGTGGATCTTATAGTTTTAAAAAGGTACTACAATCACAACTTCAAAAAGATATTATGCACAGACTGTATAAAGAAGTGGACTAAGTGAGTGTGACGTCACCCATAGTGCTTGGCTCCACTCAAATGAAGCTCATTGAGGCTAGTAGTTATAGAGGCCAATTTTGAGCCAAGTTGCATATTAGGAATTCTGACCGTGAGTATCATAGCAACCAAAGATCCAATCCAGAGCAAGGCTGTTGAAGGTAATGCCCCTTTGCGCCCTCACCGCTGGTTTAGTGGGCGCTTAACAACGCTTTCAATCAAACATGTTGCTAATGCTAGCTGGAATGACCTTGGGGAAATAAGGTGCCTGAATTGTCATGTAGAGCGGGTTAATACGAACATTTTAAGACAAAAATGAGCCTGACAGCAGCAGTTACAGAGAGACGGGTGACAATTTTTTCAGTGTAAATGAATTGGAGCCAGAGTCGATGGAACAGGCCCATGATCACTTCCTATTTGGAACGCGGTAGCTAGTGTGTTAGCTATGTCCATTTATATATACAGTCTATGGTATTATGTTACAAAAATAGGATGGATAAATTTGGAAAAACTAAAATCTCACATCAAATTGCAGTTTTTAGCTTGCTGTATTTTATTTATGTTTTAATATCAAGATTCAGTTCACAGTTGTAAGGTATTTTCTAGCAGTGCAGCACTACATCAAACTGGTATCTTGATTTACTAATGCTAAGGTAAGTAACACGTGCCCACCAGTGGGGTGCAGTCATATGGAATGTGGGGGGGTCACAAGACGTTATGTAGACCTGTGTGGGGGATTACGAGGATTACACACACACACACACCCCCGCACACCACCGCACGCACAAACACACACACACACACACACACACACACACACACATGCACACATACATTGGGAGACACTATAAAAACTGTCAAAATGCACATCTCAGGACTCTCTTCCTATCCTTTCTGGAGAGTCCGCTGCTTGATTGTTCACTTTACCTGTGTGGAACTCATTAAAACCCTTCTGACTTGATGTTTCAGTCTCTTGGTCCTCTTTGACGCTTACACCAGAAACAAACATTCTTACACAGTGCATTTTTTAAACATGCCCAGAAACATTAAAGGCCTTGCACCTAATTTTTTCTATGTTTTAAAGAAACAATATATTGTATAAGCAGCTCTTGAGGTCAAAATAAGTCCACTCTCTGCATCTGATTAGAAAGCGTTTTTTGTCAGTTAATCAGGAACGTGCGTTAGCATACTAGTCATTGTTAGCTTTATTGTCACAGCAAAACTCCACTCTTGTCTCTGAAAGTTGTTGTAGAGACAGGCCTCTATTTTGACAATGTTTAAATCCAGGCTCAAAACTGTTATGTTTAGCTGTGCATATGACTGAAAGGGTTTTATTCTGCTCTCTTCTTCTCTTTTAAAGTTAATTTTATGATGATTATTTATGTTTTGATTCGTTTGTATTGTGATTTTAATCTCTTTCTTATTCTGTAAAGCACTTTGAATTACTTTGTGTACTAATTGTGCTATACAATTGAAAAGTGTTTACAAAAGCGATAAATAATTAGGATGCTCTGAACACATAAGGTAAGTGAGGAACAACTTTTGACCACTGCAAACTTATTAAAACGCACTAGTTTTGTTTTTCACGTTTTAAGTAAAAATCCGGTACAGAGCCTTTAACCTTTGAGAGAAGACTGAATTATGAACAGGTAAACTAATACAAGAATCCAATGTGTTTCTGAACATGTTTGTATAGGCATAGAGACCCGATATATAGCTTGTGAAGGAGATTGTAACACCAAATTTATTGAAGCCTGGATACACTGATAGACCTTTAGACCTATGAGATTAGCTAACTGCAATAATTCAAATTACAATTTTGTTTAATCTCACAAACAAAAATTTGCTTTCTAAATAGACTTGTAAAGTTTCAAAACTTGCTTACTTATCACAGAATCCTCCAAACAATAGTCCCTGTCTGAACTGCAGCAAACTTCACATTATACATTTTCCAAAGCCTCTGTAGCTAATTTTCCAATAATGGACTCCAGCTGCACAAAGCATTATGGGATTGCAGATCGAAGCGGGTTTCTTTGTTCTCTTCCGTACAGTTTTACTCAATGATAGATAGAAAGTTTGTGGATAGTTGGTCCCAGCATGCTCTCCTCCAGGTGCTGCGCTAGCCTCATGTAGCGCTAGGTTAATTGGAGTCCCAGATCTCGACTTGAGCTGGGGAGTGAGTTATTGTGGCTCTTTAATAGATGGCACCCCCCACAAACCTGCTGCAGTGTACGGACAGATGGAGAAGAAAAGTTTACTCTTTTGTGTGCTCAGACAGATTGAAAATTGTGGGGAAAAAGTGTGGTTGTGTGATTGTAATTAAACAAAAAAGTAATTAAAGAGGAACTAAACATCAAACTGCAGTCACAATCCTAGCCAAATGAGCTCTTGAACTGCTAAGGTAACGTTAGTAAGGGTACTGTTACTTCAAAATAATATTACTCAAGTAGAAGTAAAAAGTAGCTATTCAACAAATTACTTAAACAGGGGGTATTACACTTATATGGGATATTAACTGCTAACACATAACGTATTTAGATCACCATGTTACCTTTTATTGTTTTGAAAATGCTATATTCGTTAAAAACATCATATTAATAAAATTTTAAGTTTTTCCTTTTCAATGCTCTAAGTCTCCCCTTCCTTTGCTCTCCCCAGTCACTCCCCCTTCAGAATGCCACCACAACACAATCAACATGGATTTAGCTAATGAAACTATACTGCACATCATATCAAGTTTGTGAAGTTGTAATGTATTGTTTTGTATCATGCTATTGTATAATAATGGAGAATTGTTGTGTGGGAGCATGGATGACGTAGGCTTGTGGGCTGAGCATTGCACAGAGTCTTACAGCTAATGATAAGGAGGGTTCGAATATGGTCCGGGAGAGATTGCAAGATTACTTACACATGCATGGATGACATATAAAACCTTTTCAGGCATGTTTTTGATGATGGAACAACGTTATAACATGGTAGAAAGCAAAATATCTTGCCCCAGTACAGATATATTGTATAAGCAGCTCTTAAGTCCACTGTGTGCTGTCTGCATCTAATAATGGTCCGATAACCAGGAAGTGCATGTTAGCATGCCAGCTGCTTTTAGCTGTAGGCAGCCAGCACACTGCTTTGGACAGTTTTAGATCACTCATCTGAAATGAACCAAAGTTGCCCAAAATGGAAATAAGTGACAAGGAACCAGAATGCAATTAAAACACCATGTAGTTTACTAGTGAGTGAAGCACATATGGGGGATGTTGATTTTATATGGAGCTTTGCAAAGTCCACCACTGACCTTATTCCGCCCCGCCCACTTTTGCTTCTAAATGATACTCAACTGCACTTTTTTGTGGTTCCACTTCTTTTTAAAGGTCCTTTATTATGCAAAATGGACTCTTGTGAACTTTAGACCATGTTATAATGTTGTTACCTCATCTAAACATAACTGGAGTTGTGTTATGTTTCATTCGCACATGCTTGAGTAATCCTGGATTATTAGTCTGTCTACATCTCCAAAGATCAAAATGCTCTGTTCCACCTTGTCATGTCATGACGCAGTAGTTTTTCAAGTTAACAGGTACCTTGTATGGCGTTTAAAAACACAGTGGGGTACTTCCTGTATTACCACATGACATCACAAGGTGGAACAGAATATTTTCAATTTGAGAGAAGAACTCAGCCTAAATATGCAGAGTTTGTGTGTTAAACATGTGTGAATGAAACAAAACAACTCCAGGTATGTTTGTGATGAGGAAACAACATTATAACATACATCAAAAAACAGCGTAATGTGGGCCCTTTAAGCGGGAATCCCATTCTTTTACATGAGATAAGGTCGATAAGGTCACTTACCATGCACAGTAGAGGGTGTTCAGGGACTGTCTGGGGTCTTCAGATTTCTTCAGTCTCTGTAATAGAAGTGAGAAAAAGCAAAGCATTTAGTCAACAATATGTCAACACCGAATCATGACTTTTGATTTGGCAAAATTATTTCCCTTCTATTTATGGATCATAGCCTTCATTGTGTTCAAACTCAATTTTAATACTGAGGAATAGACTCGATACTCAATATCAATTCCGATATCATGATGATAATTAAAAACACTCTTTTAAGGAATATATTTGATACGCAACACTGATGCCAATACCATGATGATAATAAAAAAACACTCTTTATTTAGACAATAGAATGTGATTTTCAACATGAAATTGTAGTACTTTCTTTTATATCACCATGTGGCCTTATATCTGTGTAATCCCTCAGTTGTCCAAGTAGGTCCCATAGTGGTCCATGGGCGTATACTAGTCTATGTGTCTTATACTTGTTCTGATACAGCTCAAGATCATTCTAAAGCTATTCAGGAAAGGTTCATTTCCTGTGAATGTGGCTTTTTTAGTATCGATACTTGTTCAAATAAGTACGTTATTTCGATCCTAGTTTTAGTATCCATTAGTATCTCATTTTCGATACTTCTGACAACTACTACTCTTAACAATTAAATACCACTGAATTGTGCACTAAATTAACATTTGAAACAGATGGTAAAATTATGCAGGAGATTTGGAAGATGGAAATCTGAAGAAATAAAAAAAAATACTGAACAGGTGTGTGACGAGCAGGTGGAGACAAGAAGCCACAAAATCTTTAGTTACAGCCAAAAAGTTGTGTCCTTAATCATGTATGTTTAAGCTGCAAAACAAAGCAGCACTGGGTTTGGCAGAGGTTTATTTTTCAAATTGTAAAATTTGTGCTGGAAGTCCTGGAAACATAGCCATTATAAAAGATCTTTAGTGAGAGGAGGGAGAGGGGGGAGAGAGGGAGAGAGTGGGAGAAAGAAAAGAGGGAAGGGGAGAGAGACAGAGAAAGAGAGAGAAGGGTAGAGAGAGAGAGAGAGAGAGAGAGAGAAGGGAATAGAGAGGGGGAGAGGGAGAAACAGGGAGAAGAAGGGAAGGGGAGAGAGAGGAGGGAAGGGGGGAGAGAGAGAAGAGAAGAGAGAAGAGAAGAGAGAGAAGGAGACAGAGAAAGAGAGAGGAGTGGAGGAGGGAGAGAGGGGGAGGGAAGGGAAAAGAGAGAAGAGGGAAGAGGAGAGAGAGGAGGGAAGAGAGAGGGGAGAGACAGACAGAGAAAAGGGAAGGGGGAGAGAGAGACGAGAAGAGAGAGGAGGAGACAGAGAAAGAGAGAGAGAAGAGGGAATTGGAGAGAGAGAGAAGGGAAGAGAGAGGGGAAGACAGACAGAGGGATAGAGAGGAGGAAATAGAGAAAGGGAAGAGAAAGAAAGAGGGAAGGCAGATACAAAGAGATAAGGGGGAGACAGAGAAAGAAAGGATATAAAGAGGGGATGACAGAGGGAGAGAGAATAAGAAAAAGGTGAAAGAAAAAAACATGGCTTGAAAGAAAAGATGTGGAGTGAGAGAGAAAGAAAAAGGAGAGACAAAGGGAAGAGAGAGGGAGACACGAGAGAGAAGGAGGAACTGGTTGAATTCAAGGGCAATGAGAGAGAACAAGATGAGAGAGGGTGAGCAAGAGAGAGAGAGGAAAGAGAGAAGAGAAGAGAGAGGATGGAAAGAGAGAAGGCAAGATAGGCTGAAAAGAGAGACAGAGGAAAGAGATATGGAGAAAGAAAAGTGAGTCAGGAGGCAAAAGAGAGGCGGGGGGAGTGCGAAAGGGGTTGAACAAAAGGGTGAGGAGCTAGAGACAAAGAGAAAGGTGAGACAGGGAGGGAGAGGAAGAGAAGGGCATGGTGTTAGAAGAAAGGATGAGGGAAAGAATGAGAGAGACGGAGGGTTCAAAAGAGACAGAAAGGAATAGAAAAGGGGGAGAGAGAAAGGAGAGGAAGAAAGAAAAGTGAGTGATGGAAAAAGGGATGAGAGAAAAAGAAAGAGTGAGTAATTAAAGAGGAACAGAAAGGTGAGATAGAGGGAAAAATTGAAAGAAAGCCTGATGAGAGTGCCAAAATGAAAGAACGGATGGAAATGGGGAGAAAAGTAAGGAGAAAAGGGAGAAAGAAAGAATAGTCAGAGCAGAAAGAGGAGCAGGAGAGAGAGAAGACATAGGGAGATGTTTTGGCTGTCTCTGCTCTGCTGAACACAAATGAGAGCAGAAACAGCCGAGCGTAGACACAGAGAGCTTATACCAGACCAAGACACGCCTAAACAGTTCTATTGTGGCTAACGCTAATCCAGCTCTGCTACGCTAACAAGCTACTTACACACACACATGTTGGGTTTCCATGCTTTTTGGGGACATTACTACATTGACTTACATTAATTTCCTGGACACTGAGCCTAATCTTAACCATAGCCACTTGCCTAAACTTAACCTAAACCCAAACCTTAATCTACTTTAACCCAGATCTGAACTATACACCATGTTGTAGATCTAAAAATAAAGGATAAGGGAAGCAGGACACCATGATATAAGTGTGTGTACAGATTTTAGTCGCTACCATGTGATGAATACCTGCACTGTACAATATGTTTTATGGTATATCAATAAGGAATAGATCAGAAAAATATGCAGATGTTGACCTCTAATGCCAATATTTAACCATTAAAATGACATAAATATTAAAGGTATACAGCGTAACTTTCTGATGGAGTATCCGTACACGCTTGATGCCATAAAGATGTTATTACTTTGCCTTGAATGTTACATGGTATGGCGTTAGTTTGAGCATTAGTAGTTTGTTAAAATGTCAGACAATTGAGTTATAGCGTTTAACTACTTACAAATATAAAAAAAAGAAGAAGAAAAAAAATATTAGCTAGAAAAGGTTATTATGCATTTATTATGATTTGGAAAATTAGTAAATAGTTAAAATTATGTTTGAAGAATTGTATTTTTTTAGATCCATATTTGCACAAACAAAGAGTTAATTTGAGTTAATTTTACTGTACATTTTTTTTTCTCAAATCATGTTTAATGCACAGCTGTTAATGTACAACAGTAAAATGCAATATATTACTAAATTTACCAATGCAAAACTGTTCAAAAGCATCATCAGCACAATGTGATAATCATTTCAAACTCATTATTACCTCACTACCCCTCTTCTCTGTGCAGTCCAAATCTAACAGCCATGAAACACAAATTAATATTCAGACTTTTTGACCTTATTCCATTTTCAAATCCACTGCCCAAGTCTTTTAACAAAACAATGTTTTGTTTATCAGACAAATGATGTAATTGTATACAGAAAATGGAACAAAATGAAACCATTATTTCCTTCTTTATCAGATTAATCAGCCACAGCAAAATGCAATAACTATGGAGCACTGTGATCACTGTGGAATCTTTTCTAAATCAGATTACAAACGCTTTAAAAGGTTCACTACGTAACTTTCACCTGCTCGTCTCCCTGGGGATTTTGTTGCTGTGTCTGGAATGTTCCACGGTTTGACATTAAAATAATCTATGTCCATGGAGACAAGCACGTGGCACCACCAGGCGAAGTTACACGTCAAATCTGTGGAGAGGTGGCCCCATTCATAGTACGAATGCATGTTTTTCAAGGTAATTTTGGGCAGGACACCCATAATTAAAAAAAAGCTAAATGGAGCTCTAAAATTTTGGTTTCAAATCAAAGATGTCATATCAACTGTATGATTCTATGGAATTTGAATGTTAAAACCATACTTCGGAACATTGTCCAAGACAGATGAGTTTTATGCCACACTGTGAAAGATTATAGCTCTAGATTATAGAGTCAGGTTTGTGGACAGGCAAACTCACGGGAAAGGACAGATGGCTTTTATTTTAGTTTTAGTTAGTTTTTTTTTTTTTTTTACATATTGTGGATTTACGTATGTCACTGTACACCATAACTTTCAGCTTATAAGAAAGCCTAGCAAATTTATCAATATAACATCTTGCTAAACCCATTATATTAATTAGCTTCTTGGGCAATTTACATGTTTTTATATTTTCTAAGGATTTTCCATCATAAACTTCAAAGATTTCCCTGTTTTTGTTGCCTTCATCTCTCAAATCTCCCCTTTCAAAGCTGATCTGTCTGAAAACGTAGCTCTTTTATCTCGTAATTGTTCAGCCGTGCATCTTCAGGTAGGTCATGTGATCAACCCCCCTGTAGTCCAGATATTTTTAGCCCTCCTGTCTGCTGGTCTTTTATCTCACGCCTGTGTTTGGTTCCTTTCAAAGGAGCGCGTGTGAAAATGCCATCAAAAGAACATCGTTTTCCAGGAAATAGCCTGTACCAAGGATCTGAGGAGGAGGAAGTAGCTTCTGGGGGAGATATGCACAGTTTTTGATCCAGCACTAAAGGGACACCCAGCTACAAATGACCACTTAAAAGCAATAGAGAGAGAAAAAAAAACTCAAGCAAGAACTAAACATTTTTGTATAGTTATGCAGTCATTTAGAAAAGTTACAAGCCAATTAGCCAATTCTGTGGTTGCCATGGCTGTGGTTGGCTGCTTTTGCTGCTGACTGGCTGGCAAACTATTAGTTTTTAAACTTTTAAAGTTTTTATCTTACATTTTTAACTTAATATTTTGGGATTTTGACCAATTAAGAAGTGCAGCGTGTGAAGTCCAAAGGACTATTGGATTGTGTGATTTGAGCAGTTTGTTTTTCCTTGTATCCATGGTGACCCTTCATGAAGCTAGCTATGCTAACCAGCTAACTCTAAAATGCTACAGACTTTTTACACTAATGTAACAGGCTTTCTACACCAAATATGGCAGACAACTTTCCAGAGTAAACACTTCGAGAGAATGGCCCGACACTTTTGTCCTGAGAGCTGCTACTCATCTTACACTGCCCTAACACTGGAAAAAAACCTGACTGGGTGGAAAATATTGAAAACTGTTTGGGAGGAATGCATATTTTGCTTATTAAAGAGGGGATATTATGCAAAATCAATTTCTACCATGTTATAATGTTGTCTCGTTGTTAGCAGTACGATTTTGTCCAATGCTCGGCCCACAAGCCCATCACCTCGCATACTACTCTTGCACAGCAATTTTCCATAAATGTACAAAAGCATGATACAACACAACTTCACAAACCAGATGCAATGTGCAGTAGTTTCATTAATTAATTGCATGCCGATTTGTGATAGTACACTGAAGGGGGAGTGACTTAGTGCAGAGAGCAAAGGGAGGGGGGGACTCGGAGCGTCAAAAGCGAAAGTGAAACTTATTAGACAAGTTGATGTGTTATTTTTGGCGAATACAGCATTTTCAAATCTATAAAGGGTAACATGGTGATCTAAATATGTTTTGTGTTAGCAGTTAATACCCAATAAAAGTGTAATACCCCGTCTGAAAAAGGCTGGCAAAAGAGCAGAAGTAAACAAACTCAGAAGCGTAATCTTTCAAGCTAGACTAAAGGCACTGCTCTGTCTGAAACTGTTACTCAAGTTAGACTTTAATCGAATCTTTTTTTTTTACACAGTCTAAAAGAACTGACTTGACTATAACTACAACAGGTGAGCTGATTTGGGCTGATAAACAAGTCCCTCTCAAATAACACCACAGTCACAAGCTAGCTAGCAGTTACAGGTAGTCACTCTCACCTTTTTCAAAAAAGCTAAAAACGTATCTGGCTGTGGTTTGCTAATGTGTGCAGCACCCACCGTTATGTCACTGTACTGCATTGAACCTGAACCATGCTATTTGGCATTGTAGTACTGATGGATTACCATAACAGTGGTGTGCTGAATAAATTGAGTCTTTAAGCATGTATTTTAATATGATTTTCTGTAATTAAGACAAATTATAGATAACTTCTTGATTGGACTAAACAGCGATATATGATGATAAGGTTAAAGATGACACATTTGCCTGCCCTCGTGATTATATTGAACATTTTTGAATGCGTGTAGCCGTCTTACATTGGAGCTATTCAGTGTATACGGTCCATTTCTCTCCAAAGGCAGTGAAGTGATGTTTGAGCTCTGAAGGGACACATCACTAATGGTCACTTAAAAGCAACAAACATGAAAAAGACATCAAGAAAACATTTTCACTAGAACCAAACGCATTTAGGTATTTACACGATCGAACTGAGATGTGCTTTAAGTGCTTCTACAATACAAATCAATGTATTACTTGAAGATGCACTAAGTAACTTTTCTGGTGGGGTTCTTCTGCTTGAGGTTTCATGTATATTTGTGGATTGATTGATGCCTCTTTTGCTATTGCTTTTTAGAAGTGAAAGTGGGAGTAGAGTAGTCATTTTTTTTGGTTGGTGGTTCAAATCTGGCTTTCCCAAGTTCATTTTGATGTTGTGCACTTGAGCAAAACGCTTACCTCATGAAATGGACTACCTTGGTAGATGTCCATACATTGAATACTTCTAGTTTTTGTATTTTTATAAATTGATGCATTTGTTGTTGTTGTTTTAATGAAGAAAGTGGTTGTGGTTGACATATTATTTGACTGATTGTTCAAATCTGACTTTCACAATTTTATATTAAAGAGAGGGTATGCAAAATCTACTTTTTGGAGCTTTCTACCATGCTATAATGTTCCTTCATCAAAAACATACCTGAAGAAGTTTAAGAGGTCATCCATGCATGTTTGAGTAATTTAGCGATCTCTCCCTCGTAATTTAGTGGTCTGTCCAGTATAATAGTAAATGGTCAAAATGGTAAATGGCCACATTTTTATATAGCACTTTTCCACCTTCAAGGCACTCAAAGCGCATTACATCAAGGAACATGCAGACACACAGATGTTTATGTCGAAAGCGGGATTTGAATCGCCATCCTTCGGATCAGTGGACAAATACTCCACCAACTGAGCTACTGTCACCCTAATCCTGTCTAAGACTCAGCAATTTTTCATAAATATATAAAAGTATGATACAAAAAAATACACTACAATTTGACATGCCTGATGCAATGTGCAATAGTTTTATTAGTGGGATGTGTTGTGATAGCACTCTGAAAACAAAACTGAAACTAATTAAACATGCTAATACGTTGTTTACGGCAAATATAGGATTTTCATAATGATAAAAGGTCACATGGTGATCTAAATATGATATGTATTAGCATTAATACCCCATAGAAATGTAATACCCCCTCTTTAAGGCTGTGATTGAGTAAGCCATGCTTTCACCTTCTGCCCCAGGGCATAAAAGACTTATATAACTGTTCATTCTCAATCTTTTCCAGCCTGTTTATGTAATGTTTGTTGCATCTCTTATGTGACCTGTTTGCACCAGAAGCATTCACTGCATAGGCCCCATTTCAGACAGTTTGATGTTTTTGAACCAGCGCTAAAGGACATAGCACTTCAAAACGGCCACTTTAAGGAAACCAATATGCGAAAACATCATAAGAATGCTACACAGACGTTTACTAACCCATGCTCTTTTCAATAGCATATGCATTTCTACAGCTTTAAGTCTCGCTGGAGGTCAAAACAGCTACCTTTCTGCTGAATACAAAATAAGCTCCCATTCTGGCATATTAAATGAAATGTAAATCAAAGTCTTTAGCTTGCATAAAAATATATTCCCCGATAACACATTTGTGTGCTGAGGCATCATGATTGCTCTTGTTTTGACTAATAAATAAAAGTTTGAAAAGTATTGTGGTGGTAGAGTAGTTCTTTTATTTGGTTGGTGGTTCAAATCTGCTTTACCTTGCTCATTTTGATGTTGGACACTTGAGCAAGACACCTCACCTATATGTATTGCTCTGGTAGATGTGTATACTTTGAATGCTTCTAGTTTTGTATTTTTGTAAATGGACAAATTTCTTGTTGGTGGATTTTATTTGGTCGGTGGTTCAAATCTGGCTTTCTGTAGTTAATATTGATGTTATGCAAAATACAGTTTGATGATTTTGAACCAGTGCTAAAATATAATTCCAAAATGGCCACTTAAAAGTGCTGTACCTGATACCTGAGTCTTAAAAAACATGAAATACAGAACTACCATAGTTAATTTTGAACGGTTTGCAGTGGTCCAAAGTTATTCCTCACTTACCTTATTCATTCCAAGCATCATAATTATTCACTCTGATGAGTGCTTTTCACAGTTTTCAGAGACTAGAGGGCAGTTTTGCTGTGACAGTAAAGCTAACAACAACTAGTATGCTAACGCTCACTTTCTGATTAACAGACAATAAATTGCTTTCTAGTTAGACTTATTTTGCTTTCTAGTTAGACTTATTTTGTCCTGGGGCATGACAGATACATTGGGAAAAAAATTGGAATAGGCCCTTTAAAGGCAACCAAATATAAGAATACATAAGAATTCTACATAAACGTTTACTAACCCATGCACTTTTCAATAGCATATGCATTTTCATAGCTTTAAGTTTTGCTGGAGGTCAAAACAGCTAAATTTGCTGAATGCAAAATATGCTCCCATTCTGGCATATTAAATGAAATGTAAATCAAAGTCTTATAGGACCCTTTAGCTTGCATAAAAATATATTCTCCGGTAACACATTTGTGTGCTGAGGCGGCATGTTAGCACTTGTTTTGACTAATAAATAAAAGTTTGAAGTATTTTGATGACAGAAAAACTTCTGCGAGTGCTGGGTTTGTCAGAATTTGTGAGCTAAATCAAAATATAATTGGCTGGAGCATTTCAAAGACACATGAGTAATATTGCACCTACATTAACATTGTATTCAGATGGGAAGTAATATTTTAAATTTGATAATGAAATGGGGCAAGCCTAGACTTTTAAATTGCATTTTCTTCCTTGCTGCTTTATGATTTTGGCATCTCTTCCCGGCTCTGCTTCTCCAAATGAGTTACTTTTATTTTCAAGCACATAACAAAGCAAAGAGAAGGCAGCGTTTTAAACGAAAACACAAAATATACCACTGTGGAAACTGTGTCAATGTTTAAGAAGGCTATGACAACACATTACAGAGGGGATATTATGCAAAATTGACTTTTTGGAGCTTTCTACCATATTATAACGTTGTTCCCTCATCAAAAAACATGCCCGAAGATCTTTTAGAGTTCACTATGTATGTTTGAGTAATCGAGCGATCTGTCCCGGGCCCTATTCAAACCCTCCTTACAGTTAGCAGTACAAGCCTGTCAGGGGCGGCACAAGAGATTTTTGGTTGAAGGGGCTATGGGGGTGCTAAGTTCTTCAATTGGGGAGCTCACTTAACATGTTAATTTATGGATGTGAGCACACCCACACCTTTTACCATGTTTGCTTTTCTATTTTAAACCAGTTTAAATGTAGTTAGCCCCTGTAGTGATTTATGAAAACTAATATAGCGCTGTATAGCTAACCTGCTAGCCGCCACGTTTCAAATAGGAATTGAGCATGGGTGCTTCCAGCTCCATCAGCTCTGACTCCAATTCATTTTCTATTGAAAAACTGTAGTCCCTCTCTCTGTAAATGCTGCTGTCAGGCTTGTCATTTTGGTCTTAACATGTTTGTATTAACCTGCTCTAAATGATCCTGGTGTTTTTATTTCGCTATTGTGTCCATAAATCAAGATATGAACATTAATAACAGACAAATCAGGTCCCTAAGGTCGCTCCTGCTAGTGTTAGCAACAAGTTTATTGACAGTGTTGCTGAGCACCTGCTTCCTGCTAAACAAGTGGTGCAAGTGTTGAAGGGGTGTTACCTTCAACAGCCTGGCTTGTGATTGGCTCTTTGGTTGCTATGATACTTGTGGTCAGAATTACAAATATGGAACTCGGCTCCAAATTTGTTCCTATAACCGCTAGCCTCGATGAGCTTCATTTGACTGGAGACGAACACTATGGGTGACGTCACACTTACTTAGTCCACTTCTTTATACAATCTGTGATTCAAATTCAATATAGCTTTTGTTTGCTTTTTAACAACTGTAATGCTGATTTATTATATAATATGGCACTGCCCCTGAAGCCTGTTCAAAATCACATAATCACTTCTAAACGCCAGCATCTGAGCAGAAAATATTTGAGTATTAGAGCACTGTTAAAATGACACACAGCGGTGGTTGTATCCTGTGATTAACTAACTACAGATGCATCACTCTCTTCTCAGTCCACCAATACAAGGAAGCTTTGTATGCTCAGAAATAACGATATGCTTTCCCACACATGTAAAAGAATTTTGTCGTCATAGATTTACTTTGGAATGAAGAAACCAGGAAAACCCCGCTGAGATTTGGAATCTCTTTTTCAGGGGAGTCCTAGTGACAGAGTAGAGCCTATTTTACATATTTTTAGTGGCAGAGACAACCAGAGCAGCTGAAACTTACACAAGGACAACATGCAATCTCCACACCACCGGGGTTGTCTTTTTGTATAGAAAATCAGACACTAATTAATACTAAAACTAGTATCAAAGCTAGACACTCATTTGAGCAGGTATCGGTACTAAAAAAGTCACATTCACAGGACAGAAATGAACCTTTCCTGAATGTCTTTAGAATGATCTTGAGCTGTATCAAACAAGTATAAGACCACAAAGGCCACATGGTAATATAAAAGAAAGTACTACCATTTAATGTTGAAACTCACATTCTATTGTCTAAATAAAAAGTGTTTTTTTTTTAGTATCATTGTGGTATTGGAATCAGTACTGAGTATCGAGTGCTCTGCCATACTACCAGAGCACACTGATGTTTATTTTTACAAAATGTGGTCCAGAGTCAGTCCTGTGGTTTATGTTCATTTTAGCTAAATAATCATATTGGAAGCCCACTATTGTTAGATACCTAAAATTATCTGAACATTGTAAGTTAAAAGAATTTTCAAATTTTCGCTGATAAGCCTTTGTGTCATCTGCTATAAAAGATCTATTTTCCTTTTGGCCATATATGAAGAGAACAAACAGTAGTAATAATAATAATAATGATGATAATAATAATAATAATAATAATAATAATAATAGGCCCACGGTGGTGGTATGGGTGGTCTTGTGGGGTGGGGGGAGGGGGTCTAATTTTACAAACAAACAAACAAACAGAAAGCGGAGCGCATGTGTCTGGGCATGCCTCGAATCCAATCTAGCATCTTTTTACTGAAGCAGAGCAAACACAAATATTAGCTCTGCCTCCACTGGGACACAATCTGGCTCTTACCATATTGTTAGAGGGGAGTTTTTCCCCCTCTTTGCTTACCGTAGTATCAATAAACATGCTCAATGCTGAAAAAAACCCTGTACTCATAATAAAGAGATAGATTGGAAAAAAGGAATGCATTTAAATTACTTGAATTTACAATGTGTGTCTTGATTTGGTTTGTGATTTATTTTCTTGTAATTCCCAAAATTCAGTACTTTCACAGTATTTCAGTTTTATTGTAATATTTTTCAGTATTTTCAACATTTCAAGCCATCTGCTTAAATTTCTTAAGGAAACTGAATGTAAGATTTTAAATTCTATAAACATGACCCCAGATAAACATGTTGAAATCATAGACTGTGTATATATACATAAGAATTAAAAAAAAATCTCATCCTCACCCTCTGTATATATATATGGCGTCAGGTCAGAGGGGAGTTAACATCAACTCCCCAACCAGAGATTGGGTACGAAGCCCCAGTAAGTATCACGCTGAACGAGGCAGCGACTGACCTGAAAGATAAGATCATGGCCCGAATGAACACAAGGCAACCCTGACGCCAGTTACAGAGGCTAAGTGAAGTACCATCTGAAAATCTCCTAGAAGATGTGAATGCAGCATTGAGAACGATCCCTACCTCAACCATCACAGAAACCAATGAGCTGATATACACTTCAGCAGCAGTGATCCTAGAGATGCTTGGCTATAGGAGCAACCATGGGAGCCATGAGAAACAATACCCACCATGAAAACAATGGTTAGAGGCTAAAATCAAGGCAGCGTGGAGTGAGCCAACTGTCAGAATGAAAAAACAAGTACCCAAGAGGTACAGCCAGATGCCCATACCTGAAGCATTGGAAACTGCCAAACAAAAGCTCCAAGCCTTGGCCAGCCGCCTAAAGAGATACACGTGAGACAATGAAGCCAGACGAATAAACCGGCTGTTCACAACACAACCGGCGTGTATTCTCAATGGCAGGGTAATAACACCAGAGCAGACCCACCAAGACTGGAAATCGAACAGTACTGGAAAGGCAAGACTGGAATCGAACAGTACTGGAAAGGCATATGGGAGAAGGAGGTAGCAAATAACAGTGATGCACAGTGGCTGGTGGCTCTGAAAGAAGACCACAGCAACCATCACAGTGACAGACATCCAGGAAAGAGTCTCAGGTATGAAAAACTGGACTGCACCATGTTCCTGATCCAGAAGGATCCCTCCAAGGGTACAGTCCCATCCAACAATCAGCCAATAACCTGTCTCTCCACAACATGGAAGCTCATGTCAGGCATCATCACAGCTAAGACACATGGGCACATGGATCAATACATGAGCACAGCACAGAAGGGCATCGGCACAGATACCACGGGAGCCAAGAATGAGCGAGACATCAACTCACTGATCCACATCACCAGGATCTACAGCACAGACAATGGAATGCCATTCGGGCTTGAGAAGTGTAGCCGGATGGTGACAAAGAGGGGGAAGGTAGTCCATACAAAAGGGGTCTCACTCCAAGAAGGAACAATAGCAGACATTGAGGACAGTTATCCCAGCAAGGCAAATAGCAACCTTGAAGAGGAAACAAGGAAAGCAGCCACGGCCAAATACCTCCAACGAGTAAGGCAAGTCCTAAGGAGTCAGCTCAATGGCAAGAACAAGACCCAGGCAATAAACAGCTATGCCCTGCCAGTAATCAGATACCCAGC
>JACM01024277.1:0-10275 GCA_000787095.1 Periophthalmodon schlosseri
GTAGCGCAGTGCTAGCCCTGTAGCGCACAGTGCTAGCCTCACCTGCAGAGCCTTGTAGATGACGGTTGCACATCTGGGGGAGCGTGTGTTGTTGTTATCGAGCTGTAGCTCTAAACAGCGCAGGAGTCCAGTGAAGTCTGTGGGAGGGTTGAAGGTTCGAGTCCCTTTGTACTGAATAGAACTGAACGCCTCCGGAAACAGCCCCAGCTTCCTGAAACGCTCCTGCAGAAGGCGGTCAGCCGATTCTGACGGCTTATCTGAGAAGACACAACAGAGTGAGTGCATTTGACCCATCCTTCAACTTTTTCTGTGTGGAGTTTGTGTGTTCTCTCTGTGTCTGTGGAGTTTGTGTGTTCTCTCTGTGTCTGTGTGGAGTTTGCGTGTTCTCTCTGTGTCTGTGTGGAGTTTGCGTGTTCTCTCTGTGTCTGTGTGGAGTTTGTGTGTTCTCTCTATGTCTATGTGGAGTTTGCGTGTTCTCTCTATGTCTGTGGAGTTTGCGTGTTCTCTCTGTGTCTGTTTGCACAGGTCAAATCCTCCAGCTGAAGTCGTCCTGGACCAAACCAGCTCAAGATCTTGAGATGTTTCCACTGCTCCTGATGCAGGTTTAACCCAGAGACATTGAAGAATGGGTCAAATGCAGAGGGCACATTTCACTACTTTAAGATTAATGTCTAAACTACAAATATGGAGGGTCTAAATACATAATTTGTCCATAAAAATCCAGATGTTTTGTTGTTTGCAGAGGTCGTTCTATTATGTAAATCATTTCTGCTTTTGCCATTTAAAGCTCCATGTGACTCTATCCTCTGATCTGTTCTAATGTCGTTTCCTCGTCTCAAACAGACCTGGAGTTGTGTTTTGTTTCATTCACACATGTTTAACACAAAAACCCTGCAGATTTAGGCTGAGTTCTTCTCTCAAACTGAAAACACTCTGTTCCACCTTGTGATGTCATCATGTGGTAATACAGGAAGTGCTCCACTGTGTTTTTAAACTCCACACACCTTCACTAGAATCATTTGGATCATTTCAGGTCTGGAATTGCCAATCTCTACTGAACTAAAGGTAAAAGGAGCTGTTAACTTGAAAAACTACCACTCATGACATCACAAGGTGGAACAGAGCATTTTGAGCTTTGGAGATGTAGACAGACTAATAATAATGTGTTACTCAAACATGTGTGAATGAAACAAAACACAACTCCAGGTCTGTTTTTGAGGAGGAGCGTTAGAACATGGAGCTCACAGGGGTCAGTTTCCGTGGTATTCGTTTTGTCCAGTGTGTTTGTGTTTGTACCTGACCCCAGTAGTTTTGTGTGCACCGTCTCGTGGAAGATGACCACAGCCGGCCCCAGAGTGGACAGAGGCACGTCCAGGCCGCAGCGCGCCGTCGTGGCCTTCAGCTCTCTGGAGAAATGTTTCAGATACGCCTCCGAAGCGTCGCCAAGGAACTTAAACAGGTCGTCATGGAGACGGTCGGCGTGTGTTCGATAGATCACAATATCAGACACGGCCAGGACTTTGAGCAGCAGACGAGTGCGCTGGCCCTGATTGGCTCCTAAAAACAAAACAAGGGACAATCAATACTAAAACCAAAAATAGATTCCCATTTTTCACATATTTGGAATTCCGACCGCGAGTATCATAGCAACCAAAGAGCCAACCAGGAGCGAGGCTGTTGAAGGTAACGCCCCTTCCCGCCCGCACCGCTGGTTTAGCAGGGGGCGCTTAGCAACGCTGTCAATCAAACCTGTTGCTAACGCTAGCAGGAGCGACCTCGGGGAAAGAAGGCGCCTGATTGGTCTGTTATTAATGTTTATATGTTGATTTTCAGACACAATAGTGAAATAAAAACCCCAGGATCATGTAGAGGGTTAATACTAAAAACCCCGGATCATGTAGAGGGTTAATACGAACATTTAAGACCAAAATGAGTCTGACAGCAGCAGGTACAGAGAGAGGGGCGGAGTTTAACACAGGAAGTGAATTGGAGCCAGAGTCGATGGAGCCGGAAGTGCACCATGATCACTTCCTGTTTAGAACACGGTGCTAGCAGGTTAGATATGTCCATTGATAGATACAGTCTGTGTTTATTACCCCCAAATAACCCCAGACCCTCCTGTTACCAGCTCCCAGCAGCCCCTCAGTGTCGATCAGGACCACGTTGCGCACAGGGTCCAGAGCGGCCCACACTCCCACAGTGCACGAGTCCTGAGCCGGAGACGTTTGGAAAACCTCTCTCCCCATGAAGAAGGTGTGGTTCAGAGTGTGGGACTTCCCTTCCCCCGTGTTCCCAAAGATGGACACCACTTTGAGCAGCTCCTCTGGTCCACAGCCCAGTCTGCTCACAAAGTCCTGCTCATCTCTGACCTGAGGAACGGGACAGAACACAACATGGAACTTTGACCTGAGGAATGGGACACAACAGAACATGGAACTTTGACCTGAGGAACAGGACAGAACACAACATGGAACTTTGACCTGAGGAACGGGACACAACAGAACATGGAACCCGTGAGTTATGGTTGGGATGTGATGATCCCAGATGGTAAAAGACACAGATTTCACTGTTGAGCTCAACACTGACACCGACCTCCTGGTTCCAGAACAAAATTTCACATTCATTTTTCTCATAAAGTTTCCAAAAAAATACTAAAATTTTAAAAGCTGGAGGATAATCAGCTGAGCGAGTGTCACTGTTGAGGTACAGGGGGATTTCATGGGAAATATTTAAAGGGTAAATTCACAAACGTTGAACCTGATCATTTCTATAAATGACGAGACCCAGGAACTTCATATTACAACAAAAATCTACTACTATTAATGTAGCTGCCCCCTCCTGTCACTAAATATAATGGACCTAGAATGTTGTTATGTCGTCTGAAACTCAACGATACAAAAAATATCCGTGTGAGATAAATTTAAATTAAATTTAATTTAAATTAAAATTTAAAGGTACAGTGTGTAACATTTCTGGTGGAGGGTCCATCACCCGTCTGTATCCACAGAGATCATAATAATCATAATAATGCATTCGTTTTATACAGCTCTTTTCCAGACGCTCATAGTCGTGTTTGGTGCATTCTTCACTCTCTCCACTCTGTGATAAGTCACTACTGTAGCCACAGCTGCCCTGGGACAGACTGACAGAAGTGAGGCTGCCAATCTGCGCCCCACAAACACACACACACCAGATTCATACAACGCAGTGTGGGTGAAGTGTCTTGCCTAAAGACACAACAGTTTTGTTTGCCACTGGCGCCCCCCTGTGGCACCTGGTATTAGAAAAAGACCAGACCAGATCAGGCTTTGACCAGGAGCTTTGGCCACAACAGCCACAACATACCAAACATTTTGCTCCATCCTGTATCCCTGTGTCAGATGCCCTCCCATCCTCCTGTATCGTTTTAGTGTTAGACTGAGATGGGGCAGGTCAAATGTCTCTAGTGAACCTGCAGATGTTGTGTTGTGTCAGATGCCCTCCCAGATGTGATGTGGTTGCATAAATACAGCGGGAGAATGGATCTTGTCACTGATAGAAATGGTCAAACGTTTGTGGATCTGATTTCTTATAAATGAAATACCGTGTTTCTTTCTCACCTGCATCTCCTCCTTTTCATCGACCAACAGGAAGCTGGAGACCTTCTCTAGAGCTGCCCTCAGACTCTCCGCCTCTGTGTCCGCGGTGCTGTTGTCTTTCGGGGTTTGAACCGGAGGGTACGCCGTTAGAGGGTGCTTCTTCTTATTCACTCCTCCGTGCGTCCTCTTCTGACAGTCCAGGCACAGGTTGATCTTACATCCCTGGAATTAGGCAAGTCACGATTTATGGATGGATATTTATGGTTTCTGTAATCCCTCAGTCATCCAGGTCTGGTCTATTCTACAACTGGACAAATCGTTTGTGAAGACGTTTGGCTGCTCATCCAAGCCTCTTCTTCAGTTCTGGTCAGATCACTGCTGGACACTGCCTTATATCCGTCTGAAGGGAGGAGCTAACTACACTGAAGCTAACACACCTGTTTGTTTACGTTTTCTGTTTGTTAGTTATGTCTAAGGGACTTGTTTAACAGCACAAAATCAGCTCACCTGTTGTAGTTCCAACCAAGTCATTTTTTTATGGTGAGGTTGTGTTAAAGTAGAACTAAGATTTTTACCTTATTAAAAGGTCTTTGTAAGTCCCTAATGGTTAAATACACTGTTTGGGGTGTTTGAAACGTCCGTTGTCTCCCTCTACTGTGTCTGAGCGGAAAACCAGCCTTGCAATATGGCCGACACCCGACCTGACAAGTTCTCCTGAGAAACCCTGGCTCTGTTTAACGCACTTTAATAATGTGGTGATAAACATTTATAATCATACCTGCTCCTGTTTTTAATGTTTTAAATGGACCTATGCAGGTATGTGTTTGTTTGTTTTTGTTTGTATTGTTCTGTATTTGAACAGGGCTCATGAAAAAGAGTCTGGTCTCTCATTGGGCTCTCCCTTTAGAAATAAAGAGAAACGAGAAACGATTATTCTTCCTTTTTTCAATAACAAAAACAAAAACAGCACTTTTTGAGTCTGTTCCCTGACAGTGTATTCTCATAAGGGAGCTGCAGGGGGAGCTCTATCGCTGAAAGTTACTTAGTTCTGCTTTAAAACAAAGTCAAACTTGAGTAACAAAGGTTCAGACAGAGCAGTGCCTCCAGTTAGCTTCACCTCACCAGGTTGATGACATCTCTGAAAGGTGTCGATAGTCAGAACACTTAAGTTTGACCGATCTTCACTCACCTGGCACCTGACCGCAGCCCGCAGTCGTCCGTTGTTCCCGGCGTAGCTCCCGTCCCCTTTGCAGGAGTCGCAGAACGGCACGTGCCCGGGCGCGATCCGGACTCGGTCGTGGTTCCTCATGCGCTCCTGTAGGTGGAGCTCTAGTTCACAGCGCGTGCACTGCAGGCTGCCGCATTCGTCGCACTCAAACGCCGCTTCGTCCGACCCTCCGCAGGCGTAACTCTCCTGACAAACTAGAACCGTGTTCATGGCTTTATCTGCGCATGACCCTTGACCGCTCATGGTTTACAGCTCACTGCAGCTGTGCCAACGAGTCACTTCGACATTAAAACAGGAGCAGTAGTTCCAATGAAAAGAAAACTCTAGAAATGATGGGTGTTGTTTCAAAGATTGTATCCTATATGAAAAAACTACTATGTCAATTCTGGACTAAAAATTGTGCATTGGAAGACTATTACTCATTATTATTACACAGCTGTTATCCAGAACTTTTTCAATTTTAAAGGCCACATTTGAAATGATAAAAAAAAGACAGTTTGGCAAAATTCTGAAAAATAAATTAAAATGTATTGGAAGACGATGATGTCCCTGCTGTCCAAGTTATGTAGCCTGAGGGCAGGGAGGGAAGGGCATCCGGCGTAAACAAAGCTGCCAATCACTGTTGAAAGAAAGTATAAACAAAAGAATTAAACTGATTTACATATTTGGTATTTCTTATTGTACTTTGTGTAACTGTTATTATTATATTAAACTAAGTGAAAGGTCATAAGCCTTTTAGATAATGAGCTATTAACAGCTACTTCAAAATAATAGTTGCAAAATAGTTGGCACAACTGCCGCTAGCTAAAATTAGCCACTCAACCCTCTGTCACTTTTTAGCTAAACTCTGCCTTGTCTCGAATGACAAGTCGTATAAACAACACTACACAGTTTATAACCATCACGAGTTCATAAACTGTTAATGACACGATCCAGTTCAACTGTGAAATACAAGATTCATGTGAGTGAACTGACCGAGCGGAGCCAAAACAGCAGCGCGACAGACGAGTGGCTCCAAAGTGACTCAAAATGAATCAAAATGAGTCAAAATGAGTCAAAATGTGCCACGGCAGCGGATAAAAAGGCGAGATTCGGCCCCGAGCAGCGACACACCGCCCGGGGAAAGTGTCCGAGGGGAGGACGGAGTTGGCTGGCGTGTCTTTTTGTGTCCAAGCCCCGGATTTGTTGTTTGTTGTCGCTTTTACATCAGCTGATCAGATTGTTTTTAAGCAGAGGTCAGAGGACGTGCGCGCGCAGTGCATCCTGGGAAATGAAGTCACTGTGAGTTTGACCTCGCGCGACAACAACGATTCAGTGATGTCGTTTTCAATATTTGTCAATTTATTAATATACTTTGATAGTTTTTAATTAAGATGGTATTTTTTAAGCTTTAATAATAATTCTAATCACTTTTAGTTAATAAAATCTTAACTATGAGCACAGATTTCCCATAAAGCCTTGCGTCTACTAGCCGCAAAACAGTGCGCTTGAATTAAGAACTGACTTGCCCTGACATTTACGGACAAAACAATGATTAAAACCTAAAATATATATTATGTTATGCCTTTGTTATGCTTTTAATTATATTTAATGTAGTTATTGGTGTATTTTTACTAATTTAAAAGACGAACTCACCGTCAAAATGCATGTTTAGGTTCAACCGGGGCGGCACTGTGTCATAAACGAGCGCACCTTTAGTTTAGTTCGATTTGAGGGTTCAATTGAATGACATTTGTTAATAAAACTTTGCTAACAACGTCACAAATCTGCTATACTTTAATACGCTAGGAAGTATTTGTTGTTACGTAGATGTACATGGCAAAATTTCACAAACTGCATTTAAAAACTTGAGTGACCTCGTTTCTTTCTGTGTTGTTAGCTGTTAGCTGTTAGCTGTTAGCCTGTCTCTGCAGCTGCTTTTGAAAACATCAGTCAGATATTCGTTCCTTTTTGTAACTGCGATGGAAGAAGAGACTTTTACCGACATAAATGGCAGAGTTATAACTTTGGACTGTCAGGATCACGCCGGTTTTTGCAGAGAATACGTGGTGAGTTCTCCCAAAGTGTCGTTTTGGAAAGTGATGGGCTCCACCAGCGCAGTGTGGCTTGTGGCGTACGCGCTGTTTTTCTTCATACAGGTGAGTTTATCACAGAAATATTGGACTTAAATGTAGTTTTCATTTACATGGAAACCATGGAAACAGGCCAAATAAGAGTCAGGTCTGTGGAGATGCAAGCCTGGTCAAAGTAAGGGCACATGTTTTTCAGTGCAATAACAACCAAAACAGAAAAAAACATGCTTTTATTTTAGTCTGTTTTTTTAGCTAAAATGTTCCATACTGTGGCTTTAATGTACAGGCTGTGGTGTGGTAAAGTCTTCATGGGTTGAAGGCTTTTGTGAGGGCCTTTCCCCATTCTAAAGATCTAAAGATATCTTTTTACTGCTGTAGAGCGGCATAAATACTTGTGTGTTCTTGGTGTTGCAGAACACGGCCGTCCTGAGCACCGCCATCATCGTCACTCTTTTGGGGATGATGGTTTTTATTCACTTTGTCAAAGTGGATCATGAGTCGCTGTTGGTCATCGGCTCTTTAGGGATCCAGGTCTCCTACAGCTACGCCTCAGGACGAGAAACCACGTCCTTCATCGAGATGAACAAAATCAAGGACATCGTCATCAACGAGGCCATTTATATGGTATGACCATAGAGAATGTATATAAGAGTCTATATGGTATGACCATAGAGAGTGAATATAAGGGTCTGTATGGTACGACCATAGAGAGTGTATATATCAGTCTATATGGTGCGACCATAGAGGGTGTATATAAGAGTCTATATGGTACGACCATAGAGAGTGTATATATCAGTCTATATGGTGCGACCATAGAGGGTGTATATAAGAGTCTATATGGTACGACCATAGAGAGTGTATATATGAGTCTATATGGTATGACCATAGAGAGTGTATATAAGAGTCTATATGGTACGACCATAGAGAGTGTATATGTGTCTATATGGTACGACCATAGAGAGTGTATATGTGTCTATATGGTATGACCATAGAGAGTGTATATAAGAGTCTATATGGTACGACCATAGAGAGTGTATATGTGTCTATATGGTATGACCATAGAGAGTGTATATAAGAGTCTATATGGTACGACCATAGAGAGTGTATATGTGTCTATATGGTATGACCATAGAGAGTGTATATGTGTCTATATGGTACGACCCATAGAGCGGTATATAAGAGTCTATATGGTACGACCATAAAGACTGTATATATGAGTCTATATGGTATGACCATATAGAGTGTATATAAGAGTCTGTATGGTATGACCATAGAGCGTGTATATATAAGAGGCTATGGTACGACTGAGTGCACATAGCTGTGGGTCGGCTGTTAAACACAAGTTTATTTTATTGGATGTTACAAATACAACATCTACATTATTATATACTATTTATATTTGATGGTGTTTATGAGATGAGTCTTGCACTTTTCTGTTGCACTTAACATCATTACTGTGCTGTATTTGATCCTCCAACAAAACAAATGTTTTGTTTGATGACCAAAATATTAATTCTTGAACACTTTTCACTTACCAGACTTATATTAAATCATATATAGAACTTTGAGGGTCATGATGCAACAAAATCTTGTTGTTCACCTCTGAATGGAAAAAAATGTATCTCTATGTATCTGTCTGTCATTTAATCTTTCAATTCATATTCAGTATTAAACACATAAATGTAGCAATTATTATTATTATTATTATTTAAGGAAATAATTATTTTCAGTCACCTGCTCACATTAGTATTTAATATAAACTTAAGTTTGTATTTCCAGCATCAGATCATCTATTACCTGTGTGTGCTGCTGAAGGATCCCTCAGACCCAAACGCTGTGTCGGGGGTCGTGCCTTTGTTTCAGGTAAAAAAAATAAAAATAAAAATCTGTATTGATTTTAACACTGTCTTATTGACACATGTTTTGAGAAGCTCCTGTGACTTGTAGAACTTAAATATATTTCTGCTTCTTATCTGTTGGTGGTATTTTTTGTCCTTTATTTTACAAATGGCAGTTAGAATAAGTTTAAACTAGTCAAACATTAGCCAACAATTAGGAAACCTAGACCAAATAGGTCAGTACATCAAAACTACTCAAATCATCAAATATGTTTCAAAAACGGCTCCAAACGGTTCTGTTTGGCTGTTCATACGACAGAGGTTTTTATTCAGCCTCTTTTCTCTTAAAGATTATTTATGTTTTGATTTGTTGTATTGTGATTTTAATGTCTTTCTTATTCTGTAAAACACTTTGAATTACTTTGTGGAGCCGTTGTGCTGTACAAATAAACTTGTCTAGTTTTTCTTCACAGATATTTATTTCTTTTCACTGTATTAATTTAATCTCGTCTCTTATCTAATATTTGTTTTATTAATTTTCAGAGTTCCAAGCCCAGACTGAACTGTCTGGTGAAGGTCTACAAAAGCTGTCAGGAGGTTCTGTCAAAGTGCTCGTGATTATGAACAAAATTATGTTTCTGTGATTATTTTAAGCTCTGCAAAATTAACGTTTTAATACTGTCTCCTGCTGTGGTTTTTCTATGTGATGTTCATCTCTTAGTGTTTATCTCTTGCCATTTACTATTTAATTATTCTATTTATTTGCACCAAGTGCAAACCCTTCTTATACTGTATTCAGATTGAGATGAATTTGTCCCTTTCATTTGACCAATCCTTCAATACCGCCGGGGCCACCAGGGGGCGTTATTCTCCAGATTAGAGCCAGAATGTTGTTTAAGGAGTACTTAGCCTTGTTATTATTATTATTATTAATATTATTATTATTATTATTGTGCATGTTTTAGCCTAAACTCCATAAAACTGCCTCACCTGGCCCTGGAATGTGATCTAGGAACCGTCTTGCTGTGAGTGATAGTGCTCACCTGCCTGATGCTGCCTATTACATGTTATATTTGTTTGTATTAATAGTTACATTAATACCATTCTTTCTTCAAAGGATTTTCTCTATTTTATTACATATTTTAATAAACACATTTGGTCAGAAACCTGCTGCTGTTTTCCGTTTTTTCCAGTAGGGGGCAGCACACGCTTTCTTGCGAGCTTGTGACTGTAATGTTATTTGAGAGGGACTTGTTTAACAGCACAAATCAGCTGTTGTAGTTCAGATAAGTCAGTTCTTTATGGTCAGATTGTGTTAAAATAAAGCTCAGATTAAAGCCTGACTTTAGTCACAGAGCTTCAGACAGAGCAGTGCCTACAGTTAGCATCACACTCACAGGTAATGTTGACGACATCAGCTGCAAAGTATCAATAGATGTTTTTTGCTCAATAATGTTATTCTGAATTCTCCATAACGGGCTGTGTCTATCGTATTGAGCAGTGTTGGACTTTTCTTGATATAAATCTGCTGCTCTGGACGCTCCAGTGATGACCTCTGC
>KN480304.1:0-19635 GCA_000787095.1 Periophthalmodon schlosseri
ATTCTGGCTGAATTGTTGTTCAGATTAAAATATGTTGTTGTGTGCTGTTGTGTGTACTTCTCCAGTAGCTCACATTTGCCAACCAATTAGTGAGCATAAGATAGCTATCGGAGTGGTAAGCATTTCTTGAGGAAGATCCACCTTGGAGCAAAACCTTGTTTCATTAAATGCAGTTTAAAAATTAGCGTGCAGGATTCGTCTTGCTTCTAAATTTCCTGTTTATTTCTGTTCCCATAAATTCCTGTTATGGAAATGTTCCAACGTCCAACAATTTTGCAGCCATATAGGCCTATCCTACCTACAGCCAAGTGCTTCACATGCAACAACTGCTCAACTGCAGTTGGTAGACCTCCAAAATAGACTATCTGTACATCTCAACAAGAGGACATACAAAGATTTAGAGCCTCTGGACGCCACACTGCTGCAATGAGCCACTGCTCCTTACAGGTTGACCCGGTGGCAGTGGGTCAAATGCAGAAAACCAGTGACCAAAGTTTCAGACATTAGCATTGTTTTTACTGTCTGTGGATAATCAGTTGAGTCTCCTGTGCATCCTTGTGTTTTGAATTGTCTCACACTGAGTGACTAATGCAGTGTGGTCAGCCTCTTGTTCCTGTACTCACGCGTCAGACCTTTGCATAGACACATTCACTTAGAGCCGCTGTGTTGGTAACATAACTGGGGGTGGCATCATCTGGCTGTGTGGTTGACTCTGCAGGAGCGCACCTTGTGGCCATAGACTGAGCCGACACATAAATACACGGGAAAGGACCAGGGACAGACAGCAGCTTTGGACACAATGAGCTCCATGAGTGCATTAGCTATCGCCAGCAGGTCTGTTATGGTTTTAGCCCATCTTTTGATCAAATGATCAAACTCCACTTGAAGGTAAGCTTTCTGGTGACATCTTGTGGGTATAATAGGCTAAGACATTGTGCAGTATTAAATAAATCACACCAATTAAAGGTGCACATTGTGACATTTCCGGTGGGGGGTTGACCACCTGCTTGACTTGGCCAGGAATGTTGCACAGAATAACTTTAAATATTTGTATTTTTATTTCTAAACACACATTTAAAAAATATTCTTGCTGTGAACGTGCTGTCTTACAGTGACCAGTAACTTGGCTTGGTAGTGTCACCTGCTTGTCTCTGTGGAGATAGGTACGTTTATTGCCATAATGTTGTATGGCAAAGCAATAACATCTCTATGGAGGCAAGAGAGTGGTAGACCCTGAAAAGTTACACAGTGCACCTTTAAAGTAAGCAATATACCAAAAATACTTTTTTGTACAATTGTTTATTTTTTGTACAAAAGAAAGGAAGCACTTTCCCGTGGCATCCAATTTCCTGCCATATTTTGTGTATAGCCCCCATTGAAGCAAAACTTAAATTACCTGCCTTGACACTCAAGGGCATTCAATCAGGACTATAGAACTTCAGATACAAAACTTTAATCCAGTCCAGTGAGCAACTTGAAGTACAAAAATATGTTTGCTTTTAAACATTGATATTCATCATAAAATCAACAGTTCTTATTTTGTCCAGTGATTCCACTCATTTTGTTCACAGCAAGCTTATGTAAAAACCCTCTACAAAACGTTATTGCATTTTTACATATTTTTTGCATTGCAGTCATTGAGATACTTGTGAAAGCTGGTGCACTTGTCATTGGTGTCCAGTAGAGAGCGTTGTTGAGCTATAGCTGCCCTTGTTCCTATAATAAAGCCTGTAGGAGACTTTGAACTGTCTGTGCATCCCATTAAAAGCTTATGGGACAGCAGGATGTCCTATACCAGGCTGTTTCCATTGAGTTTAGTCCACTCAAAGATGTCCTGTTCACACACTATGTCTGAGTTGATGAGCAGGTAGCGGTCGCCCACACAGAAGTGCTTTTGGCAGGCAGCACATTTGAAACACTCCAGGTGATATACTTTGTCTCGCACCCTCATGGTCATTTCAAATGCTCTGATTCTCTTCTCACAGGAAGCACATAGCCCATCCTGTCCAAAGAGTCTACAAGAAAAGATAACATTAGACAGTGAAGAAAGTGCAAGTGCAATATCACTTCTACTGTACAATCAGGATACTAAGGCTTGAACGCTTATAATGAATAATATGAAATATTTCAGACCAGATGCATAACTAAAAAGGCTGAAAGAATTGAATTTCCAAATGTTTAAAACATAAAAAATGTAAAATCACACATTTTAAAATGTGTAACCATAACAAACATTTTCAATATAAGGGTTTATCAAATACTAAATATATGCAAAGTAGTAGTTACATTCATACCAGCTAGTGAATATAGGCTATAGCATTAATTCATGTTCATTGTTAAATATTGATCAGGAAGAAAGGTCAGGATATAGAACTAGCCCTTTTGAATTTGGTTTGTGGTTAATATCTCTAATTATTAAGTCTAAACATGTGAATCAAAAACTGGCACAAGCTTCTCTGTCAACACTAATGAAATAAGGTGACATTAGATTTATTTAATATATATTTAGTCAAAGACAAATGTTGTCAGTTGAAAGAACATTTTCCAGATTAATATGGCAAATTTGTAATGAAATTGAAATTATGGCCTGTGGAAACCTATGGGATACTGTCTCTAAACTGTAACTAATAGCACTGGTAGTTGCCATGGATTCTTCAAACCTGAGGTAATCTCTCCTGCAGAGTTTCCTCCCCAGTTTGTAGTAGAGTCGTCGGCCCACCTCCCCGAGTCGGCAGCCGCACAAGTCGCAGCTGAGGCAGTCCTCGTGCCAGTACTGCTCTATGGCCTTCAAGAAGAACCGGTCCCCAATGCTCTGCTGGCATCCCCCACAGGTCAGGAGGGAGGGGGGCATCTGCAGCACCTCGTCCACTGGTTCTCTGAAAACAGTCATTATTTTGTTAGACATGTTAAAAATGGTATTGCACATTGTTCCTGAGCTTATTAGAGGGACAAAATATGGGAGAATTATACACATTTTGCCTTTCAACTTGGGCACATGGTGTTTCTTACATTTTTTTATTTACTTTTCAACATAAAAGATTATACAAATTAAATATCAAAATGTACTATACAATGACCTTTGAACTTTTTTGGTGAAGGGTTTGCCACCTGTTTGTTGCCATGAGGTTGATTGCTTTGCCTTGAATGTTCCACAGCATGGCATTAAACTTGTCAATTTCCATGAAGATACAGGTCAGACAGGTAATGTGGAGACTATAACACTGCATAGTTTTCAAGGTATATTTATGCACTAAAGATAGCTGTAATGGAATTCATGCAAAATAGATAGGTTTAATGTGTATAGTGGAACCTTCCAGACAAAGCAATAACATCTCCATAGAGACAAGCTGGTGGAGGACCTTCCACCGCTTAGTGCATTTTTAAGTTTCCTTATTTTAAAATCATGCTTTGTAACAACAATGCCAAACAACAATACAATTTAACTTCAGGTATAGCCCATGTGTTGTTATGATAAATTGTGTCATTCAACTCCGGGGTCATCTCTTGGTGCACAGGAAAGAGGAAAGGGAAATGGAGAGTACATCATGAGTCAGAGTTGTAACAAGAGAGATTGGCGCCTTCAACACCAGCTATGTAACTTGATAATAAGAAAACAAGTTGAAACTACCACAAATGGCTATTAATATTTACATTATAACACACTAGGTAACATGTCCTCAAAGCTGCATCCAGGCTATATTAAAGTGCAGTGTACACCAGTAGTAGGCTAGGTTTTTTGTGTCCTTGGATGCCTTTTTGGAACAAACATATATCTACAGTAAACCCATGTTATTATAGGTTACTTACTCATTGGCCTCCAGTGTCTTCCTCTCTATAGTGGACGTCATTTGAAAACCTGAAGTCGATTCGATGAAGACAATAATGCAGCCTAGTGTCTACAGTGCGCACACAGACAGTGAAGGACTGCACCTGCTCCACGCACGCTCTCCCGTAGACGCACCCCGATGTCCGCACACAGCTCCGGCTCCAGCGCGATAATTGAAGAGGCTAGTCAGTCGAAATGGCCGCAAGACAAGAAGTGCTGTGCGTAGTGGCGGTAGAAGGCAATGTCATTATTTCCTGAGGCAGTGACACCTCCAAATCATCAATTCAGAAACCGCCTGAATACGCACTACCCAAGCTTAGGGCATCTCGTTCGTTTGGGGTATTTCTGGACAGAGTTGTCCGTGGTCATTCTCTTCCACATAAAACCTGTGTTATTGTGAAGCATCGTGGTATAAATACGTCGGCCCCCCCCTCGCTCTGCCTCTCCCTCTCGTGTTTCTCTTTTCCTGCTCACGACTGTTTGACAATGGGGGGAAATGGGTCTTAAAGCGACAGCCAAACGGGCCTGGCCTGTCTGCTCGTGTCTGTGGTGCGTAGAATGGGTCGTGACTCGTGACTGAGGCTAATGGCTTCATTACATGCTCCGTTAGACTAAATACAGACAGCACCAGAGATAGACAATGATATGATTGGTTACTACTAGACTTTTTCCCCCTTTTTCATAGCCGGGATGGCCCTCACTTAGGCTACTTTGACTCTTGAATTTAAAAACAAACAAAAACTACTCTTACACAGTTAGGCTATAGGCGCATAATGTAAATAAATAGGCCTAAACTAAGCACAACAAGGCTAGGCCTAGTTCGAATAAAGATTTATTTACTCCCTAAATAAAACAGGCCTATGATGCTGTGAGCATAATTCCAAATGTTTTCGATTGCGCCATACACTGCCATGAGGATCTCAAGTTATTGTCTCTGGCTATGGAACTTTTTTTTTCTTAATTGCTTTGGTAAACAATATGCCTACCTATAAGAACAAAAATGACTGTAGAATAACCACTACCCCTTGAATGTAGTCTGTTCATCATTACAAACTCAAATTATAAACTCAAAAATTCATTATGAATTCAAATTCAAAATGAATTATAGCGTACCACAGACGATTGATTTCAAAGGTTATTTTCCCCCAACAAATATTTATGAAAGTTTATATATTGTATTGTTAAGTCTCTATGTACAAAAAGAACACTCTGTTTCTTCATTGTCAGAGTCCTCACAGCAAGGTTTAGCTGCTGGTCCCACTGTTATCTGCTGCCAGAGTTGGGGCCGGTTTGTGGAGGGAGGGACCCCAGAGCAGTCAGCCTGAGCTTGGTGAGATAAAGAGCCTAAACTGCAGAGTTCAGTCAGCCTTTCAGACAGATGCAGGGACCCAATTCAAATGTGGACCTCCCTGGGCTAAACATGGGACTTGGACTGTGTGTTGGCTGGACTCAGACCAAGCAGCCCAGGAGCACGGTGAGAGAGAAGCAAAAGGAGCCCGCAACACTGAACAGATTCACTCGGAAAGAAATGAAGCTAAACCAAAATCACCTCCCAATAAACACACTGCAAAAGAAAGAATATATGAAAAAGATATGTATGCCAAATTTAGACCATTTTAGGTTGGAAACCTTTATTTTTATTTTTAGAATTCAAGGTCCTATATTGCACAAAATGGATTCTTGTGAGCTTTAAGCCATGATATAATGCTGTTAGCTCATTAAAAACACAACCCAGAGTTGTGTTTTGTTTCATTCACACGTTTGAGTTATCCTTTATTATTAATCTGTCTACATTTCCAAAGCTCAAAATGCTCTGTTCCAACTTGTGATGTCATGTAGTGGTAGTTTTCAAGTTAACAGCTTCCTTTTGTCTTTAGTTCAGTAGAGATTGGCAATTCCGGTTCTGAAATCACCCAAATGATTCTAGTGAAGTTTAAAAACACAGTGGAGTGCTTCCTGTATTACCACATGACATCACAAAGTGGAACAGAGTGTTTTCTGTTTGAGAGAATAACTCCTAAATATGCAGGGTTCGTGTGTTAAACGTGTGTGAATGAAACAAAACACAATTCCTGGTATGTTTTTGATGAAGAAACAACAGTATAACATAGATCAGAAAATAGCATAATATAAGACTTTTAAGTTTTCCTATACCGAATCTGGTGTAAGTAGCCTACTTAAACAATACCTGTTGTTGATGTCTATTCTTGAATTAATTATTATCTAGAAAGACAAACGGAAATAGAATAGTTTTTCATTAAATTCAATTCATTAAATATGTAGTTGTAGTTTTTATCATTAATTTATGGTGACATTAAGTTTCCATAGTACTCTCCAAGGACCCAGGCATTAAAACTTGTTTTCAGTAGGCCTACATTCACTTCATTTCAGTATCGTAGCCTACTGATACTTGCTGCATAACCACAAACACCAGCATGTGATGGTTTATACTATAGCATATATTTATATCATTCAAAAGTTCAAAGTTATGTAAAGGAGCGTAACATCTTGACTTGTGCCATCCAACTTCCTGTGAAGAGAGCCAGAGGATGTGTGCGGCTGTTGGGCCCATGATCCTGTTTGGGAGGTAGAGCTGGTGTGAACATTGCATTATTTCCTACTCCCCCAAAGACGACACTGGGCTTCTCAGATAGTACCCCTGTCCTCCAGATGGCTGACATTGATAGCAGTTGCAGCTCACCATAAACTCCCAGGCTATTGTCATTATGAGGCAAAATCTCCAAGTGTACAGGATTACTATGTGTGTCTGAAGTTGTTACACTGTCGTTGCATCATCACTAAGTAGGATAAGCAGTGCTTTCTGGGTGAAAATTATGCATAATAGCAACTGGCAAAAAAGGATGTATATGATCAAAATTATAAAGTAGTAGGCCTGTGCCAAATCATAATTTATGACAAGCCTATTAAAAATGTCACCACATAGTTTGAAGCCTGGCACATTATAAAGTTAAAATAAATATCTGAGTACTACAGTGCATGCCAACAAACATACTCATTGTCTTGGACTGACCACTAAGTAAATGGGTCTGGAATACAAATAGTTAAACAAAAATCTATAGTGGGGGCTTTGGGAAGCAGTGTCCCTCATGCCTAGCTTCCTGTTTTGCCGTCTGTCTGTGAGCCGCACAGGAGCGAAAACTGTGTGGAATTCAGGGCAAGTCTAGAACAATTTTTCTCTTATCACCACCACAAATTACTATTGATAGCCTATTAGTAGCAATAGCACATTTAAGAGATTAAAAATAAACATGTAAAACATTTCAAGTAGTCTATTTTGCATTTATCATTATGGAATAGGACATTTTATAAAAGCACAAGGAGTATTTGTTAAGAGTTTGAAATGCACACTGGCTGGTCTAGATTGACTCTTAGTAAGTAGACTCTAATTTTGACAACAGTAAAAGAAAACCTTTGTTATCTAGGCTATATAAATATTTGTAAGTGCCGGTGATTTGAAGATCCACCATGGAAATATTATATAAATGTGTACTGGTTTGATTAAAACAAAGCAGGGTGCGGAAATGAGTCACTCGTTAAAAGGGCGCTTCACTGGCTCCTGAGACCCTCCCCTAATCAGTATTATCCCTAAAAGAAACAATTTCAGGGGAGCAGTGCAATCAAAATGCCATGCAGCCATGTGAACTGCTTCCTGTATTTGGCAAAACAAAGGAGTTTCACATTCTTAAGCTTTCAGGTCAGTTTACTTTCTTTAGACATGGGAGTGAACAAAGACAAAAAATATCAAAGAAAACAGAATACATTTGGTTTTACTCAAACATATGTCCCTCTGCCCTATGGTGTTTACTAAGCATGTTTTACACAGGTAACTGTGTTAACAATGGCTGTTTGAATTTAGGCCTATTAGACACCTGGGATTATCTATGGGTTCCAGAATGATATCCAATCCTTTGAATGACAAGGCCTTAAATTGTTGTCTATATCAGGAAGCTGAAAACCATGACTATAGTTGAATGAAAAGGATAAAAATGAATAAAGCATAAATTAAACAATAGGTTTACTAAGGTTAAACTTTTCTAAATAAATACATCACTGACATCATGGCTCAGACTCCCTTTGCGCAATCGATTTGTTGCTCAACACTGCCATCTACTGAATACAATGTAAAACAACCACTGGGCTATCGAATAATACAGCATCGTAGTACATCATTATAAGCATTCTGTTTTCTTTCATATAGGCCTATCTTAAATAAACTACAGTATATATAGTACAGTTCAGTTTACTTATTCTAATATAGGAACATAAAATGTTAGTTTTCAAGGTTACAGTAGCCTGTTGGTCTACTTTATTACACTTTGGCATATTTAGCAGCAAATAATTAGGCTTAGATTAGTTTATTTCATGTCAGAAAAGAAACTGCAACACTACAAGGCTTCATGCAGGTCAAGGCTCCAGTGAAAGCCACTTGGCCTACACTTTTGTCACTTTTGTTTCATTTGTGGTTTGGAAAGTTGATGATGATGACTCATTATCTACATATAATGTATTCGAGTTCCTTTGCTTAATCATAATCATGTGTGCTTAAAGCATGAGTACAATGACTTAATTGTTTTCAAAAATAAACTTTAAACTGCATTCAAACTGAGTTTTAAGTTGAACCTCGGACTGAGGTACTGTGTCAGTTATGAGTGAAATGCAATGTGGTGCCACAGCTGTGCCCAGGCTCAGGACAGAGCCCACAGCTCAATGGGACAGCTGTCACAGAATACTATGAATAACTGTATAAGGCACAAGAGTGGAGAGAGGATAGCCTAATCAAAGCTAATGATTGTGCAGATTTTATGCCAAGAGGATATTCAGAAATATGCCTGACTATAATGACCAATGTACATGACTCAAATAAAGCATATCTTTATAATTATATCTTATAAATAGTATTTTGTTGAATATAAATATAAAATATACAATTTCCAAATGTTTATGACCACATTCAGCCTACATTACTGCAATTATTTATTCAGGCATATCTCTGGGTACTAAAAACGGACCTTCGCCTTTTATAAAGAGTTTCTCCGTCTTTCGAACCGTCTCAGTTGTCGGTGAGGCCGGCGGGGCGGATCCCACATTAGTCAAAGACATAATAAAGCAACACAACAATAATAACAACTTGGCTGATTCCTACCTTTCGTCAAAAAGCTCCCCTGTGGATATAAACCATTAAGGTGGGTAAATCTGTGGACGTTCCTCCCGGAAACCAGGGCGCCCAGCCGGCTACTCGTTAGCACGCGTTGCTGTGCCATACTTGCTAACAGCGCGGTCGGCGCTAGCTCCTTCAGAGGCCAGGGCCATTTTTAATCAAAGCTCGGACATAAAGCTGACAATCTACGTTCGCCACTGGTGGTACATAGGTGTGCGAGCAGATAACATACGGAAGTTGACTTTGTAGCTGATATTTATTGCCTTTAGGAACTGATCAGACTAATGAAAAGAGATGCTTTGGGGATTTCAAAACATCACAGCTGGACTCATGTTTGCCGGCAGCAGTGTCGAAATGGGCTTTTGCTCAAGGAAGTGGTCCGATTGGCATATTTAAGTTCATTCGAAACTGTCTACTGTCTTTATTATAAGGCCTCTATCGATACATAACACGCGGCAAGTGGCAATGTAATAGCCAAATGGATTTGGCTGGTAAATGATATGCCATATTATTTTTGTGTTGTCTGGTATCTTCTAGGTAACGTTAAACCTCAGTGTCATGTCATTAACTGGTAGCTCATAGAAAAAACGTTGTTTTGAAAAATGTGTCATTGCTCATCTATATTATATGTGTTGTATTGGTAGTCATTACGATTTTATTTAGTCTATTGCATCTGCGGATTAGCCATTTGGCTGTGTGTTGTGTTTTAGATGCCCTCTGCAATGAACGCAAGCAGGTCAGTGCAGAATGCCAGCCCAGAGGTGGGATCCGCTCCAGGGTCAATGGGCAGCTCTGCACCTGGACAGTCTGAGGTTTTAAAACAAGTGTTGGGAGTCATTGATAAGAAAGTTCGCAACATGGAAAAGAAAAAGGTAGGTGCCGTGCACTACCTCACTCATACAATACAAATAATCATTACTTCCAGTTTAACTATATTTTTTATAATAGAGCAAACTGGATGACTATCAAGTCAGGAAGGACAAAGGAGAGCGCCTGAACCAGGACCAGCTGGTGAGAACAAAATGCACTAACTCTTATCTGTATGTTAGAATTCAGATTAGTAATCTCTTAGATATTATATTATTATTATTATTATTATTGTTGTTGTTGTTGTTATGCCCCCTTGGGAGCATGTTATGTATATAACAATAACAATAACAGCATTAGGATCCCACAATGATTTTGTGATTTTACTTAAGCATGTAATGTAATAATGTTCTAACTTTTGTCATCTTTATTTTAGGAAGCACTCGCTAAATATCAAGAAATCCAAAATAACCTGGAATTTGCCAGAGAATTGCAGAAGATGTTTATTCAATTGGGACAAGATGTAAAGCTTTTTTTTTTTTTTATAAGATCTATATACTACCTGACTTATGGATCTAAGATTGATTTAATCTACCTGTGTATATGATGACCCTAGATTCAGAAGGCAGTGAAGAAGACTGCACGGCGGGAGCAGCTACAGCGTGAAGAGGCCGAGCAGAGGCGGCTGAAGACCATTCTGGAGCTGCAGTTCCTTTTGGACCGACTTGGCGATGACACTGTTCGGCAGGACCTCAAACAGGGAGTGGGGGGTTCACCGCTGCTTACAGACGCAGACCTCACAGCTCTGGACGAGTTTTACAAGTTGGTGGGGCCAGACCGAGACCAAAATGTCAGGTTCGTGTGCAGTAATCCATTATGATTTCAAGAGCCTGTACATTTAATTGTTGATTTTAATGCTGTAATATGGGTGTTTTTTTCTTTTTTAGGTTGGTTGACCAGTATGAGGAAGCATCTGTGCACCTCTGGGACTTGCTGGAAGGACGGGACAAAGCTGTGGTTGGCACAACATGTAAGTACCATTTTTAAGACTCATCTACTGTGGAAACTCTTATGGATACACATGGAGGCTTCTGTCTATCCTCTGTGTTGTCAGTTGGTCCGTGTTTGTGGACATGTAGTAACAGAGCTGTAAATGTGCTAGCCATCAGGAGAACACCACTCATTAGGGGAAAGTGAACTTTTTAAGTGACTAGAACAACCTGAAAAACAATTTTCACCTTTTTTTTTTTTTTTTTTTTTAAACAACAAATGTGATATAAAATCTACCATAGGTGCTGACATGTTTGTAGTTTTTGTTGCTCTTTTTCTTCAGTTCTGTCCAGTTCTCTGACTTTGTGCCCTCTTGTGTTTATTTAACAGAACTCAGACCTGACATTACAAATGACTAAGTGTAAATACAGTGACAATGGCAATGCATGTAAAGCACAAAGAATGGTGCATAAATGAACCTTTACAATGATTGATTTGGATCTGCTTTGACTCATCTTGACCAAAATGTATAATGGTTAGTGCACTGAAATGACAACTACATGTAGGGCTGTACAATATATCTCAAAAATATCGTTATCGCAATATTGTCTGACATGACTGATATTGCAAAAAATTGCAACATCAAAAGGTTCCCCATTTTATAGAAATTGAAAGGAAAATTGACAAAAAGGCAGATCATATTCTAGGGCTGTAGGCTTTTTGAGTGAGATAGCCTTTGGTATTTATATGTAAAAAATCAGCTAAAACTCATGATTCACAAGTCTTTATGCATAAACAGTACTAGGAAACAATGTATTTATATAAATTGCTGTTTTTACCTCAATTCCCGTGCAGGTGTTGTCTTGTGAGTGCAGTTTGGGTCATATATGTACATAATGGTTGAGATTTTGCCACGCCCCGACACACCCTGATCGATCGACAGGAAATTGGAAATTAAATTAAAATATCACAATAATATAGTTAACGCAGTGCAAAACATGGTTATCAAATATTGCATGTTTTTATCATATCGTGCAGCCCTAAGTACAAGTTAGTTGTAACTGTATGTACTAAAAACTCTTAAGCATGAATGATATGATTTCTGATGCGCTCAGACACCATTAATGTGTAAACATTTGGGAGTACATTTCACCAGATGGTTGGTGACGGGACCAGTCATCTGTGAGCTCTTTGTCTTGTTGGTGTTTGTTCTTTTTGTTTTTATTTTTGGGGGGGTTGGCAATACAGTACTTGTTGTCAAAAGGCATTTAGGGTGTTCAGATTACTTTGTTATGGTGATATATTTAAGTCATAAAAATGAACCATGGGATGTGCTTTGCTAAGAGCTGGGAGTATGTGTTAGTGATCTGTAGCTGAAAGCTTAGTTCAGTTTATGGTGTATTGCATTCTGGGCTGTCTGTCCTGGGACTCTCCCTGCTGCATTATGCCCCAGGGCCAGGGCTGATGAGGCAGGCTGCCAGTGCCGCCTGGTTCCACTGGTCAGGGCTTTGGAGCTCGTTCTGATACTGGGGGTGAGCCAGTTCACTGTAGCAGAGAAAGGCCTTTTCATTTTGGTAATCGGAGGTCACGTTTATTCAGGAGCAGCAGATACTCTCCCTAAGGCTCTAAAGAGTGGAGGAAATCACATTCACCTGCTTTCCCTCAGACCTCTAAAAGTGGAAATACCTCTGCTTTTCTAACTAGTTATTACAGTTTCTCAACCCTCCCCTGTTACAGTCTCTTACATCCAAACCACATCTTTGTTGAACAGATGTATGTGCTATGCCATTAACTTAAAACCTGCAGGACTTTGTTAATTTGCGCTGAGAGGACATAGTCATGTGTGTCTTAAATTTTGCAGTGTGACCTGTCTTTTAGCAAGCCTGTGTAGTTTTCTTTGATGCAAGAAAGACAGTGGGGCAAATAAGAACATTTAGCTCCTCTACTGAAGTCATTATAACCGGTTAAGTAAGCCAGACTTCACCTGATATCTCCTGAGCTTTACTTATGTGCAAATATTTATTGTTTGCACATAATGTTTAAATTCTCATTAAAATCAGTGCAGTAGTGGAAAATAAGGGGTGCTTATTGTAGTCAATTTTGTGGGTGTTGTTGGACCATATGACATCCCCCGCTGTTCCCTCTCTTTCTAGAACTCCTATGGTTACCCTCAGGATGTAGCTCCAATCGTAAAGAAGTTGAGTGCTAGGAGCAGTAGCTTGAATTTGATCTGTTAACTACGTCCTCAACCAGTTTCTAGCTTTCACAAACCCTCCAGCACACCCCAATTTTTCACATGCATGAATGTAAAAGCATTTCTCTAAGTGCTTGCTCATTTATGTTGCAAAAGGGTGCGGTGCCATTGCACAGAAAAAAATGGACCTTCAGTTTCTTTCCACCAGGCTAACATATAAATCTGACTATTGTACTTTTTCCAGACAAGGCACTGAAGGAGACTTTGGACCAGGTTCTGCTGAGTGGATACTTTGACAGAGTTCCATCTCATCAAAATGGAGTTTGTGAAGAGGAAGAAGAGGAAGAGCCCATCGCAGCTGCAGCAGTTGCTGAATTGTCAGAAGCAGAAGAGCAGCCTGTCGATCCAGGTGACTGCAAACAACTGAGGGTGAAATTCATTTCTGGATTTTAAAAACTTATAGTTTACTTTTCCTGTACAGAAGCTGAAATAATTGAAGAGTTTACAGAGCCAGTCGCAGTTGAAACCACAGAGGTATTAAGGTCGTTCATCTGTTCTGTGCCATGAATGCTTTATTTTGCCTAACTGGGATTTTTTTATGTCTAGTTTGTAAACAGGCAGTTCATTCCAGACTCCACATACAGCAGCAGCGACAAAGAGCAGGGGGATGAGTGGACCACAGATTCAGAGGTGAGTATTGAATGACTGTCCACCAATAACAAAATAAAGCTTGCAAAGTTTAATTTGTGCATTTAATTTCCAGACGGTCAGTGTGCTGCAGCCGCAGCAGCAGCAGCCCGTGGTGCAGTCTGCTCCCCCTCCTGTTCCTCTGGAAACCCACCCCCTGAGTTTAGCACCTCCTGCCCCACAAAGTGACCCCATGGTCCGAAAGCAGGTAGTGCAGGACCTCATGGCACAAATGCAGGGAACATACAACTTCATGCAGGTAAGAAACAAAGGCAAAGACTTTCTGGACTAAAATGATTTTATAACTGTAGTTGGATGATAATTTTCTCTTGGGTCAGGACTCCATGCTGGAGTTTGACGGACAGCCCATTGACCCTGCAATTGTTTCGGCCCAGCCAATGAAACCTGCTCAAAACATGGACATGCCACAAATGGTTTGTCCTCCGGGTAAGTCTCAGATTTGTATTTACATCCTGGTAGATTTAAATGAAGTTACATTTACTGACAAAAATGTATCATCCTAGTTCACACAGAGTCTCGATTAACGCCAAATACAGTTCCTGTTCAGCCTGAGCCCTCGCAAGTGAGTAAACTGACTTTCTTTAAAAACCTTCATTTGGAATGAAAGTAAGAATTTGTATTCTAGGTTCCTATTGTTTCTCCTACGCCACCCCCCATGTACCAGACATCACACACACCAGATCCCCACCCCTCAGCAGAATCGATTGAAATCCAGGTAATGTACAAATTATATCCAATCAAATGTTACAGTTGAAGGCAGCAGATTTTAACTGGGGTTTTTTTTTGTTTTTTTTTCTTGCTGTCAACCAGAACTCCATGTCGTTGTCTTCGGACCAGCCTCCCCCCTCCACAGCACTACCCCCCGCCTCTCAAACACAGGTTTTTCAGCCCGTCTCCAAAGCGCCCCACAGCGGTGGCATTAATGTCAACGCAGCACCATTCCAGTCAATGCAGACAGTAAGATAACTTTTTTTAAAAATATATTTTTTATTATTTATTCCATACAATCTGTGTTTTATGTTTTATATTTGGAATTGTTTATTAGCAAAGAAATCGGCTCCAAGTGCTTTCAGTTTATACAGTTGCAGTTCTGTACCTTGGTCTGGGTGATGGGGCAAAAAATGAATAACTATTTAAATTTTTTTATTTTTATTTTGATGAATAACAAATAACAACATTCCTGAACAAAAACAAGGTAAACCATGCAGATGTTAAAAATACTAAGCTATTAATTAGATCTGTATTCAATCAAAATTCAATTAATTACTCAGCCTCTTCTGTACCTGTATTTAAGGTGGAGATTTTTGGCCACTGCATTCATTCTCCCAACATTGCATCAACATCTTTACCTATTTTTCTTGTTTATTTTATGTTGAAGTGTTTGGAAGTGTTTATCTTTATATGGAAGTGTTTGGAATATTTCCTGTTCCTTGTCATTCAAGTTCCAGCATTTTTTTAATCTTTGTGCACAAGATTCAGTCCAGTATTGAAAGACTGGTAGAATATACTTATCGTTTCAAGATTGAAATGATAGAATATATTCCACCAATCTTTAATTTGTCACTCTTAACCAGGAAATGTACTTTTTTATTTGGGTCTAGCCTACCCCTCTTGGCTGTAACATTTGTTTGTTCTTTAGGTGTTCAACCTCAACGCCCCCGTCCCTCCTGCTAACGAGACAGAAGCGTTAAACCAGGCCAACCAGTACCAAAATTCCTACAACCAGTCCTTTAATAGCCAGTCCCAGCATCCTGTGGAGCAGACAGAGATGCAGGTCGATCAACTCCAGTCTGGTGCACATTTTTCTCATCATTTCGCATTTTAATACTGCACACATGCATGATTGACACTAATCTTAGGTATCGTGTTTTTCAGTAGTTGGTGCGTTCCAGGACCAATCAGGAGCTCACCAGCAGCAGTCGCAGCAGGGTTTTGGGAGACAGGGTCAGTCCTTCTATAACAGCAGAGGCATGTCCCGCGGAGGCCCACGCAACGCTAGAGGCATGGTCAATGGCTACAGGGGCTCGTCAAATGGCTTCAGAGGTAAATATACAAAATGTAATCGGTCAAATGTAACCAACTAGCTATATTGCTACTACAGATGGTGAGTTATTATAGGCTGCAACAGTTTAGAATTAAAATGACTTGTAGGAGATTAGATTCAACTCAATTTATTAAAAATATTGCAAATTCTGCACTTAAGTTTTGTGAAGTTTTGTTTTGAGGACTATCTTGCATGGTCATTTTATTGTATTTATTTTTTGGCTTTAAACTTCAACATTTCACATGTTTTTTTCCTAAGGTGGCTATGATGGGTATCGTCCTCCTTTCGCCAACACTTCAAACTCTGGCTATGGACAAACCCAGTTCAACACACCACGGGACTACTCAAATGGAAACTACCAGAGGGTATGGAAAGATCACATTCATTACATCTATGTGGTCATTTGTCAATTTCAGTATTAGTAATGCGTTGTGTGTGTGTTTTATAGGATGGGTACCAACAGAACTACAAGCGCGGTACTGGACAGGGATCCAGAGGTGTTTCGAGAGGCAGCACTCAGGCAATGCGCTCCTGAAAAAAGCCTTTCTTAAGTGACTGTGACTGATTAACTTGCTCCACACTGAAAAATCATCATCGCATTTTCCCCAGCTCACTCATCATCTTTTTAGTTGATTTTCATCAGTGCTTTTTACTTGTCTCTTGAATCAAAGTGTACCTGCTTTGAGATCTCAAAACTAATGACACATTTTAAAGTCTGAACACAAGCTAATCTGTAAATTCAATCAACAATTTACAACAGCCATGTGTTTATAATGTTCCTGTAAACTTGAAAGATTTCATAAGTTATTTTTTGTATGAAAATGCGCCTGCCACTGCTGGTCCAAACCTTGGGAGTTTATCCCCCTCCTTGGTTCTTTCTGTCATTTTGGTTCTGAAGCCTTTTATGTTCAAAGAGCTCCCATATTCTTGTTTGTAAATTGATGTTGCTTCAAGAGTTTCAATAAAGTTGTGTTGCATACCCATGGTCAAGTGAGATTTTTTTTTTTTCCCTCAAACGATGAAGTACTCCGCCTGGTGGTTTACTAAGGCTATTACACCTTTCCCGCGTCAATATATCAAAATTATACAACATCAAAGTGAAATTTCTTTGGGCCCGTTTTTCGAGAGCATTTAATTTCTGAACACCAGTAAAACGCACACCAAAAACCCGTTTTAATCTAAATTTCTATTGCATGTTTTGCCTGAACCACAGCAAAAACAAACCATGCTTCAGAGAACATTAGTCGCACGTAGATGACGTCATGAAGGGGTCCTTCTTGAACGAGTGTCTCCACGTGAGTTTATCAACAGCGAGAAGTCTGGCATGTACAAGTAAAAACGACCGAATAAAGCAATATCTGAAAGCTGTTCTCGTCTTCGAATAAAGGTAAATGTATTTGTTGTATTTGCTTTCATACACAGAGTACAGGAGTTCGGGTTATCAAATTCTTATGAGTTTGTCACAATAAAAGCTGGCTTTAGTGTGTCGTTAAAATACCTTTATTATCTATTATCTTAGGGAAATGTTAATGTTGTGATCTAAAATACTTGCATACATGTTCAAACAGTAGGCTCATATAATGGCTACAGTTCGCAAAAAGGTGGACAACCGAATTAGAGTCCAGATCGAGAATGGAGTCGCGTTGCAGCATCGTACTATGTTCGTCGTGGTTGGTGATCGTGGAAGAGATCAGGTAAAACAGACTATTTCCAAACAGCCCTATTTCCGTAATTTATAGTGACTGGCAACTTGCATGATGTGTGTCTGTTGAAGGTTGTTATTCTTCATCACATGCTGTCCAAAGCCACCGTCAAAGCTCGCCCGACAGTTCTGTGGTGCTATAAAAAGGACCTAGGCTTCAGCAGGTGAGCTCTTGAGGTTTTTTACAATGACATTCTGGCACATAACATTACTGACAGTAGCACAAATTAGTTATCTACTTACTAATATATGATTTCACATTGTTTAATAGTTTAGTTTAATAGTTAGTTCACTTTGTTGTGCCAATATTTGTGTGATTTATTTAATAGTAACCGTAAGAAGCGAATGAGACAGCTGCAAAAGAAGATCAAAACCGGCACACTGAATCTAAACCAGGATGATCCATTTGAGCTTTTTGTTGCTGCCACAAATATCCGCTACTGCTACTATAATGAGACTCACAAAATCCTAGGAAACACCTACGGCATGTGTATCTTACAGGTAAATACATAATTAAACATCTAAATGTTTACCTGTCAAATCTGTAAACACATTTTTTTATTTATTTTTTTTTTATTTCTAGGACTTTGAGGCTCTAACTCCCAACCTATTGGCAAGAACAGTAGAAACAGTTGAAGGAGGTGGAATAGTGGTCATCTTATTGAGAACAATGAACTCTCTGAAACAGCTCTATACAATGACTATGGTAAGTGTCTGTGTCCATTTAAATTCACTTGTATTTATAATTGAGCTAATGGCTTGTGCTTTTAGGATGTGCATTCACGATACAGGACTGAGGCTCATCAGGATGTGGTGGGTCGATTTAATGAAAGGTAAGTACTTTAAATTTTATGGTAAATAGTAATGAATATATGGAAAATTGATAGTACTGAAATACCTTTTTGATAGATTCATCCTGTCCCTTGCGTCTTGCAAAAACTGTGTTGTCATTGACGACCAACTCAACATCCTGCCCATGTCCAGCCACATGGCAAATATCAAACCAGTGCCCCCCAAAACACAGGTATGATACATATTTATTATTTATTTACTTATTGATTTTTGAGGTTGAGGTTTTTGAGATTTTTCATTTTCTCCCTCAGGAGGATGGTTTATCTCCTCATGAACAAGAGCTGAAAGATCTGAAAGAGTCTCTTCAAGACACTCAGCCTGTGGGTGTGTTGGTGGACTGCTGCAAGACTATGGACCAGGTTTGAATATATACCAACTATTAGTGATAATATAGTGATAATAAAGTTTTTATTGGGAAAAAAAACACTCTTTGCATCAAACTAATTATTGTTGCAATTAAATTATGATCTTGTACATCATCTTATGCAGTCTATTTTATGTTGATACAAAAATTTAGATAAATATTTGTTTACATTTTGGCTTCTATTTGTCAAGGCTAAAGCTGTGCTGAAGTTTATTGAGGCAATCTCCGAGAAGACCCTGAGAAGCACAGTAGCTCTGACTGCAGCTCGTGGTCGAGGAAAATCTGCTGCTCTGGGACTGGCTGTCGCTGGAGCAGTGGCTTTTGGGTAGAGCTTTTGGTTGTTGATTTTAAAGTACGTGAAATTAACTTTTTTTTATTAAACTGATCTCTTTGCATGTTATCACAGCTACTCCAATATCTTTGTAACATCACCAAGCCCTGACAACCTTCACACAATGTTTGAGTTCATCTTTAAAGGCTTTGATTCCCTGCAGTATCAGGTTGGTTGGTTGTTGTAATGTAAGATATATTTTATTTACTTTTTGATCTCTATATATCTACATCTGTACTGATCTCTTTATAGGAGCATCTTGACTATGAAATCATCCAGTCATTGAATCCAGAGTTCAATAAAGCTGTTGTTAGAGTGAACATCTTCAAAGAGCATAGACAGACCATTCAGGTAAAGGTCTTTTTAGTTAATCACATGTAATTTAAAAATACACTAATGTGACCTCCTTTTATTTTGCCATCCCACAGTATATCCATCCTGGGGACGCAGTCAAGCTAGGCCAGGCTGAACTACTTGTCATTGATGAAGCTGCAGCCATTCCTCTTCCTTTGGTTAAGAAACTCCTGGGGCCATATCTAGTTTTCATGGCTTCTACAATCAATGGGTAAGTTGAAAACCAAAAATTACAATGATTTATTGGCCTTGATTAAATAATAATCCATTGTAACTGTGTATTT
>KN480304.1:24759-37911 GCA_000787095.1 Periophthalmodon schlosseri
CACACTTTATTTTTTACACTGTTGGGATGGCTTTTTAACTGTCTCAATGTATCTTCTTTTCGTCAATCCTTCCAAAATCACACACTAAATAAGTATGCTTAATTATGACAAATGAAACGTTTTGTGGGCTGACCTGTACCTGTGGCTGTCTCCTCTCTGGGTGTACTTCTAAGTTCTAAATACTTTACCCCATCAGCTGCAAATTCTTTAATAACATCTGTAGCAACCTGAAAGCAAAGTGAAATTACCTTCCTATTAACCTATAATAGAACAAATATGTATATATACACGCTTAAAAAATAAATATGCCGTCATTTACCATAAAGATGTCTTCTTCTGAGTCTACTAACTGATGGATGACCTTGAAGACTTGAAAACACCTGCAGATATTGCACATACTGAAAACATGTACTGATCTCTTGTCAACTTTTTTTATTGTAATAATAACGGGTCATGTGTTAAAGAGTAGCATTAATTATCTTTATATAAAAACTGAAAAGGAAGAATTGTTTTTACTTTTATATTTGACAGTATTTTATGCATTTTATTACGCACTCGTCCAGGGTTCTGCGTTGTCCTTTGCCGATAGCAGTCATGCTGTGCTCGATGTTGAGCTGTGGTTTGCGGCGGATGAGTTTCTCGATGGTTTGGAAACTGACAGAGCCGTTCAGGTGCGCGTGAAGCTCCTAGTGTCAAGTCAAAACCGCTGACGTTAGCAACTTAGCTTCAGCAGCAATTCATCACTTTTGGGCACTTTATAAAGCGTAATCTTCAAGCATTTCATCACAGTATTGACTTACCACTTTGGGAAGCTCCCGATAAAACGCATCGGCCTCATTATCCATCAGAAGAATGACTAATAGTTTAATTAAGAGCGAGTTTGTGCCTTGAGTTGCTGTCTGTCCGTCGTCGTATCGAGTTGTGCCTTTGCCATCTGTTTTCAGGGAACATTTTTGTGTGACACTCAAATCTGTGCAACGTAAAAAGCGTCCTCCATTGCCCTGGTTATATATTAGTCATGGATTTATTAAAATAACTATTAGTAGATATAATAGCAGATATTAGTAGATATTAGTTTAGCCTGGACCTGGTTACATAAATACAACTAATTAAATGCATTCTATACTCCCACAATTCGTATTTATGGGTCTTGTCATACTATTATAGGTTATTGGTCTCACTTTTACTACAAATATTTTTAACGCCATAGGCACAAGAGCAAAATTAAAACTAGCTTTTTATGTCCCAATTTAAAGGTCCTATGGAGCTCAACAGTGACAGCCTGCTCAGGTTCCGGAAGTCAATTTTCCATTCATTTTTCCCATAAACTTTTTGAAAAATTCTAATATTACGAGTTCAGTTCATTTCAGCTTTTTTTAAGTCCAAAACGGCCGTTTAAAATGCAAGATTCTGCGAAATGTTTTAATAACTAAGTTTATAAAATTTCAAAAACAGATTTTAAATAAAATTATACGTGATTGTGATTATTAGTTACCATGTAGTTGATTATCCCCGAGCAAGCTTCCCAACTGTTTAGTATAGGACCTTTAAATAATGTTATTTCCTCACTAAAAACCCTAAAAACATACCAGGAGATTTAGGCCATCACCCTTTCCATATGATGTCATCAGATGGCAATCCAGAAGTTCTCTTCCACATTTGTGAAATCCATACACCTTCACCAGACACATTCCATTTCATTTCTGGGGTCAAAATGCTAAGTCACTGAGGAATAATGCAAAATAGATGCCTTTAAAGACATTTTCCATAAACATAAATTAAGCTATAAAAATAGCTATTATTTATTTTAAAAGAAAAAAAAAGTTACATCAGTAGTAAAAACCAAACTTTTCCTGTTTGGGAGTAGGCCGAGTTATTTAAATTCTGCTGACAAACATCTGGCGATAAAGTGAATTAATAATTAATGGAATATACAACATGTAAAATGTACCTTAATCTGTTTACAAAAAGAGTTCTCTTGTAACAAATTAAATCAAATTTATGCAACATATCTTAACAGTGAAAATCGTATTACTCTTGAAAACAGAGCAAAGAGAGACATGGTGATAATTTCTGATGACGTCAAGCCAATGGAGAGGTCAGATAATAAAAACAATCGTCTGCAATCCAAAAAATACAATAGTATAAAAAAATACAAAATGTAAAAATAAAATGGAATGTCACATTTGTCACATTTTCATTAGTTTTTCCCAGTCTCTCTTATTACATGTTGAAGCCACTCCTTTAACTTCTTAAAGGTTGGTCGCAGGTCAGGATCCAGGTTCCAGCACTGTTTCATTACATTATAAACCATTTCAGGACAGCCATCCGGACAGTCCATTTTGTATCCCTTTTCAACTCGAGGTACTACGTCCTTTAATGGCTGCAAAACAACCAAAATATTAATAATAAAGAATCAAAATATTAAACAATAATAAAGATATATGTCTTATATTATTGTTATCTTTATTATTGTTACACCAACATCATTTATGTGATTGGTCACACTTACAATTCTTGGGTAGGGTACGCGGCCAAAAGAATATATCTCCCAAAGCAAAATGCCAAAGCTCCAAACATCCGATTTAGTGGAAAATTTCTATTTGTTGAAAATATTGTCAGAGTTTTGCAAATTGTAGCTCTCAACTCTACATTACACTTGAAATACCTTTTCTCTGAGAGCTTCAGGAGCAGTCCACTTGATGGGGAGCTTGGCAGTGTCCTGAGTAGACGAGGCCTCTTTAGTCAGACCAAAATCGCTGACTTTGGCAATATTGTCGTCTGATACTAGTACATTACGTGCTGCTAAATCCCGATGGACAAAGTTGTTGGCCTCTAGGTAAGCCATGGCTTCACAAACATTTCTGCAATAGCAAACAAAGTATGTATTTGTCCATGTATTTTAATGATTTTTTTTAAATTGCACAGTAACAATTATAAAAAGTAACTACCGTAATCTAAAAAATAAGAGCTAAAAGTCTACCTTAAAATGTGCATTTTAGCGAGCCTCACTAAGCCATATACATCACCAAACTGTATAGCCTACTGTACATACAGTGCAAAATGAAGGAGAGCATCACCACCGAGCACCGTCCGACCTCTGGAGCGCAAGTAATCAACTAGACAGCCCTGAAAAGCCAAAATAGTTAGATATACAGTAAACAAATCTCTGAATAGCAATACCTCTTTTTACAATTTGTACCATGTCTTTTATTTGAAGGACTCACCTTGGCCATAAACTCAGTTACAATAAACAGACAGCCATTCTCTTCTACAATCACTCCCAACAGCTGCACCAGGTTTTCATGTCGTAGTTGTCTAAAAAGTCATAAAAAAGTTTACAATCATTTTAGTAATAAACATTATTAAACCATAATTATCAGGTGTAATGATTTTGCTTACGTCATGACTGAGGCTTCTGCGATAAACGCTTGGGCTGTTGCATCATTTTTGATGCATTTTACAGCAACTTTAGTCCCTCTATAGTCTCCCATCATGACATCTGCAAATGCACATTTACTTCATTCCATTGAAAAGAGTCTGAGGTTAGCTTCTTGTTTATTTTAACATCACACACCTCCAAACTCTCCTTTTCCAATAACAGACTGTAGCATAAGGTCTTTTCTGTTTAGTGACCAACCACCTGTGGCCAATTAAAAACAACATTACAATAAATCAAGTATCATTAAAGTAAAGTCATATTTGAATGAGTATTAAAAATTGCCTACTTCTTGAAAACTCATCTTGAGCCGCCACTGCCCCTTCCTCAACCTTTGGCTTGATTAATCTTGTGCACAGGCCATCTTCGTCTTTGGTGTAGTGCTTTATTGAATAATAATAATTAAAACATTGTACTTTAAAATAGTAGATTAATCACACCATATCTAGAACTTGAGTATAGTAGAGGAAGTATAATTAAATTTTGAATTATAGATACAACTATCAAAAAGAAGGGACAATACCATTACTTGAGTTCATTTTTGACAACTGTAGCTATAGCTGAGCTATTCACCTGATTCCAGAAGTTGGGGGAATCCCATTCATTTCTCCATTGAAATTAATGGGATACCCACTTAACCAGAAGTGCCACCACAAAGAAAGTGTGGTTTAGTCACATTTACGGCAGAAGTGGTCAGGGAATAAGGTCAATAGTGGTAGTTGTGAACTCACTGAGCAATGCTACGCAGTGACCAACAGAGGGCTGCCCAAGCAAAATGGTGAGAGTATTCATACATACTAAAAGGCATTGTATTAACTGAATAACTATATTTTCTCTAGAATCCAATATTTGCAATTTTGTGCCTCACACTGGAGACAGTGTGACAGTTTTAGTGTATTTGAGGTTAAAAGTCTGAAGTTAAATGTTTTCTGCACTCTTCCTCTTTGACACTTCCGGTTCATTATTTGTTCCAGGAACTGCATGCGGTCGAGAGGCACCTTAGACAGACACACAGTACAGGAAACCCTACCATGTTTAGTGTTAGTCTCCATTTAGCATACTGTACTTCATAAACTGCATAGTGTAGCAAATTGGAGAAGTTGTAATTTATTTGAAAACTGCAGTTATGCTTGTAATAGAGGTTACACAAAATGTATAACCTAGTTAACTCCTCACAAGTCTAGTAGCCGCTCAGAAAACCACTTACAATTTGGTTAGGTTACAATCCAACTCTGTGTATTTGAATGATTTCTAAAAGCGGATATTAAAAAGCACTTCTTCTGGCCCGGTAATTGGAGACAGTTGATAACAGTTTATTAGGTTACCACATTGAACATCCAATGTCACATTAACCTGTTTCCATACTTTTCATAAAATTGTATATATATATATATATTTAAGCAGATTTTTTTCTTCCTTTCCTCCAATGTTTATTTTTAAAGCTGTAGTTGGATGTAGTACCTCTACCAGCTGCATGAGGTTTTCGAAGTAGCCCTCTTCATCTATAGTTAGTTTGCCGTTTTTGTAGATGATGCGGTAGTGCTCCACTTTGCCATCGCAGCTCACACACAGGGTGTAGTCACCAGGGAAGTTGGTGCTCTCTCGTACCAAAAAGAGGCCTGTCTCTGGTGGGTGAAGCAGCTTCTCAGCCTGGTCTCGAGTTATTTTCCCGTGAAACCATCTAGGAGTGAAGAAGACAATTAATCAAAGCACATTATGGTATGCAATGAACAAGAGGTTGTTGTGTAGATACATGGTCTACCTGGTCTAGTCCTGATTTTGACCATCCTATTCTATGTTAAATCAATGATTAATCTTGGCAATTATCTAATCATATATTAGCCAAGGTTATGTGCTGACTTATATATTATTCAGTCCCTGTTTTTAGCCATTCTCATTCAGCGTGATAAAGCTAGTGCACTACAAACCAAAATTTTCTGAAATGGTACTTTTTTTGAAGAATTACATTGTAGTTTGTTACGGATCATATAAAAAAATGGCAGTGTGCACCCATAGCGTAGTACATAGCATAGTACAGCTGCAACATCTTTGTGGGTAAAGTTGAAGATCACTAAATGTCTGAGATTGAAAAGAAACAACAGGAAACTGCTGCATTCTCACAAAACTTGAGCTGAAAACAGTTTCAAGTTGACTGAAGTCACCACAGTCTGACCTGACTGTGGTCTACCCTCGTTTAACTACAGCTCCACCAACCAGCAACACTCGCAACTTATTTTAGACATATCTCTGTAACTACAGGGAAGCTGTACCTAAACTACTCGTTTAAGGGGGAATAAATATGACTAACTGTACTTGTTCTCTAGTATTTTTCAGTAGTTGTTGGGTAACTTCATACCAGTCTTTCAACTTTAGTTACTTTGAGAGTTCATAAACAGATTCAGGGAGAGGCTGTTGCAAGGACAAGTCACAGTGGTCTAGATTCACCCAAGACTTACGGCATGAGGCTGAGTTTGCACCCTGATCTCACTCCTTCTCTTTTCTGAACATAATTTGCTGGAATAGTTCCTTCCCGGCCGGCCACATTTTTAGCTTTATACCAGTTTGGGTCCTAAAACACAATAAAAACAAACATATAAATAAAAAGGGATTTTACAGATAATCTGCAATTTTAACAAATAATTAAAAACGCTATTTTACTGACACTGTAATCCTCTTTCTACTCATGATTTAGATTGTACAATTGTTTGTGTTACGGTGAATACAATGTGGTTTTACACAATTCTGAGGCATGTAATGTTACCTTTGTAACCACTATAATAGTCAGCACATCTCCTTTGTTGAAGGGCAGGTCCTGTTCTGAAGTGCCTTTAAAGTTATATCTGGCCACACACTCAGTGCCCGGAGGCCATGGAGCCTACAGTATCAAGAGTATAATACAGTCCAAATCAAATTTGAAATACATAGGCATTTATTTTTGCGTATGTGTTACTGACAGCTGTTTTTACCTGGACCTCGGCCATACTGAGGAAGTGGGACCTTCTCACTGATGCTATTTGGCTGTCACCATCAGAGCGGACAACCACACATACCTGCAAAGGGAAACAAAATACAGTACTGGACTGTCCCTCAATACTAATATTAATACAAAAATAAATGTGTAAGTCTGTTTTAGTCGATCAGGAAGAAGCAGTGTTTTGGTCATGGTAGCAATTGTAAGTAATTGTTTTCAGGAAAATAGCACATAGTTTAGTTTGGTATTTCACTCTAAATCTGTCATAGCTGAAGCCAAAGTTGAATCCAGTCAGAAGCGGACGTGGCTAAAAATAACTCTCTGATACAAAAAGCAGAACTAACACATCCTTTTAATTTTGTACTTTCACAACTAAAGGAGACAGTTTCCATGATGCAGTGCAACAATTTACACTGAGACCAGAGTTTATTTAAAACATGCTGATTTTATGAAGTACTATTATTACCTCATGTGCTAAAAATGAAATTATAATTACAGTTTAGACGTTATGTGACTATACTGTAACATTGTGAACCATTGTAATTTGAGTATTATGTAATTGAATCAAGATTGTATTCTTTATCAGGGGAAATATTGAGCAGTACAAATATACATCTATGCTCTTATGCGTGGGTAGAAGTATAAAATGTATAATAATTTTAAACATCTCAAAATGGCAAAGATGTTGTGCCCAGACCTGGACCTAAACTTTAAGTAATGCATTTATGTGTATATAAATGCATATATTTATATATTTATTTACTTTTTATATATTTATTTACTTTTCCAGAAGAATTCATTGGAAGGTGAACACTTGACTTGCCATTGGACATCATGTATGCTATAGTGAGAAGACTGGGTTATAGGCCTATATATATTTCCCAAAGCAGTGGTCGCTCTCATGAGAACTCATGCAGCATAAAGACAGGAAGTGGGCAGGACTAAGGGGATTGAGAAGGGCGTGAGGGGTATCCAATAGGTCACCAGTATTTAATTTATTTTTCTATGACTTTGGAGTTTGCTGTCATAGAGAGAACGGTTGGTCATTCTTGAGTTAAAGAGAGAAACATTTTCAGAGGCGTGAAATTGTGTCCATATTTGGTCAATCTATGCGCTGATGTGTGTAAAATATGACGTGGACTGAAAAAGGGGGAGTCATGTTATGGTTAAAGTAGATAATATTACAATATATAGTTTGGCTTAGTCGTGGAGATCCGATGTGAGAAATTTGTAAGTTTAATTCTGTGACTCATTTGAAAAAGCACCCTAGAACTAAAATAGTCCGTGTCTGGGCACTATATAATTTTAAGACAGACCCAGTGCCTTAGCAGAGGTCGTAGGTCGTGGAAATGCTAATATTCATACATTTTCATGATAAACCATTAAGCACTTCTATTCCATTGCTTATTCATTATTGTATGTGTATTTTGTACATAACCCAAATAAAAAACAAACAAACAAATAAAGTACTTTGCTCTTCATTGTAAGAATTTACTGAAGCCCATCGTAGTGTTTGAAATTTTCCCCACACACTGCTACTATTGTATTGCCCAGGTCATGACAGAGTGGCAGATGTTTTCCTCTGGATCAGTGCTGCTGGATATCTCTATCAAGGGACAAATCCACAGTTCCCACGCCTGACAACCCAGGAACAAGCTAAAACAGTCACCAACAGTCATCTCTACTCCTTCCCTCTCACTGACATATGACACATGGTTTCAGTAATAAGCTTTCCATCTACAGTTATGTAGTTTGGGACTTTTTGACAACAAGCGTTTTGTTTAGATCTAGTTTTATGCCTATTGTGTCTGGTGAATACCTTATTTAGTCCAGAATTTGTTCAACAACGCATCTTAACAGCTGGTCACTGGTGGCATACTCAGGCCTGTCAACGCTATCTCTAGAGCTCTCCATACGCTGCCACAGAATAATCTTTTACCCTCCACTCAATGTCCATCCCCACTGCCACAGTCAAAATGGTCTCTGCTTAGTCATTGTAGATGTACTAGGCTAGTACAGTCAAAGTCATTACTTGTTTTTTTGGTATTGTTTTTCAAAGATAGACATAACATTTTCTCTTTTTTTCATAAAGATGTATTTTTATCAACTTATTTATATTATTTTAACTCCTTATTTTAAAAAAGTTGGTCACAAAACACTGATTTGGTTCTGTTTTGATGCCAGTTGCTGTTTGATTTTGATACTAAAGTTCATGCCAAAACACAACCCAATGTTAATTGCATAGCTGTGAACATGCAAAATATACGAATTCTTCCATGTGCAACAATTAACACATACCAAACAGATTATGTCAATGCTATTTACTTATATAAGAAGCCTGAACTGTTCCAATTGGTATTAGGCCCACTGCTCAGAGCAAGACAGGACAAGAACATAGAAACATCTTTGGCCTTCTTTAAACGTTTACAGCCCCGCCCACATTTGTAATGGAGGCCCAAGAATTGGTAAAATGCTTAAACGTTAGTTTACATGTGTTATTATTTTTCTAGCACTTTATAGAATACTGTCACTATTACCAATAAAAATTATATGTTCTTGACATGTTAATAGTAGACAACAATTTGAAAACTGCATTCAAAAATGTAAACAAAAGTAATATATCAATTTTAAATAGATTAATAATCATGTCTTGTTACTATATTGTTATTTCACCTCCCCTTTGAGGTTATAAAACACATGAATAGACCGACATCAATATAGCTCTGCAATTTACTTAATACTGCAGTCCAAAGTTCCCACTGTATTTCTGTAAACCTCCATCAATGATTTGACTCTTACAACCCAGATAGTAATACAGAGCAGCTAAGAAGATAGCAGCCCTATGCACAGTAAAATATTACATTAGTGTAATGCTACTTCAAGCTTCATCTGTAGTCAGTCAAGTTGTTGAGAGGGTTTTGTTGTTGCCAGAGGAACGTGCTCCTCTCAGACAAAAACTGCTTTCAGATGACTTTTGTTTGGTACTGGGCGCTAGTACAGTGGGACTTTTCCACCATTTATGATTAACCATTTCCTGAATGTGACACTATATGAATGGTATCAAGTTAAACTGTTGGGGCCTCACACTTCCTCCAGGAGACAATGCAATTAAAACAGTAATTTGGAATCTATTCTATTCCCTATTTAGTCTTAGTTTAGATATGGTAGATAGTGCATATAGCCTATACACTATCTATCACTTTTGAGTTAACAAAATGACATACATTGTGCCAGGCAGGGCCAAATGGTGATCTTAAGCAGCTGTTGCACATCAGGAAATAGCAGAGCACTCAAAAAAACAATGTCATAATTCATTGCAGCCTTATGCCTAGCCTATTATGAAGCAACTAAAAAGAAAATAACGAGTAGTCTACTGCTACTACTTGCTACACTACACTCATTACTTCTCTTCTCCAACCTCCCTGTTACTTTGCAAACAGATTATGGTTGCATTTTACACTAAATCCACTGAAGCCCATAGGCTATATGAATAGGTCTCTGTATGAAAGTCATATAATGTTTGCATAAGGCTACCAAGATAGACACACATCTTGATCTAGGATTAAGAAAACATCAGTTGCACTAAGAAGCAATGAGTAGTCTAGTTAAACGTCTTACCTATTCACAGAGTCGTGTTGAGTTCAAGTTAATTAGCGGTGGCTTGAGACTCATTTGAGAGACATTCTGCTACAGTCACGACAGCGGACGAGTCACGATCATGAAGTTCTATGGCAAGGAAGTAAAATATCTCCAGTGACGCAACTGCCGCAGTCCAGATGCGCTCAATGATGAGTCCAACTTCACGGCCAATGTAAAAGATTGTGCAAATAAATTACATCAAATATAATATTGCAAAAAGTTAATCTCCTTAATTAAGATCAACCGGTGCAGAAAGCGAACTGTAGCCCGGTCGTTTCAGTTCACGCTCACTTATTCAAAGTAACTTCATTCTTCTCCCACTTCTGAACGCTTTCGCCGACAGAAACATTCAACTTTTCGCCCCACCTTAGTTTGGCTTTGCACATGCGCGTTTATGATACTCATATCCTATTTTTAGTCTGGTTTAAGTTTTAGTAATATATAGCGTAATTTCCCTTTAGGTCAATAAATGAAATCAGGTGTTTGTTTATGCAGATTTATTTTGCAGAGTTGACAAATAGGAGTTTTTTTGCACATTGACAATAATCTTCAAATCCAGACGGAAATGCTTGTCATATTTGGTCAAGTTGAGTGCTAGTGATGTTATGAGAAAACTAACTCCTTTTGTAAGTCTTAACATTAACAGTTATCAACCTGCACTGTAACATTGTGATTTGTGAACCAAATCGTAATTACCGCCTCTTGTATGACAGACAATGTTCACAATCACATTTTGTAGAGAAATTGTAATTTAAACTGCCCCTGACAGAGAAATAAGGAAAAGCCAAGGCAGTGCTGCTTAGACACCCCTCTGGCGGCCAAAGACAAAAATGCACATTCAATATCACTGTCTGCTGGTGTTGCAAAGCCAGACTTGTTTCAACAGATGGGACAAAACGCATCAAGCCCGAGGAATGTTGGAATAGGACGAGGCCTTAGTATTTTTCATAGTAATTTCCCCAAAGCCAGTGCCCTGTAATCAAACAGTAACCTGACCACAGTCATCCAATCAACCTGAGATATCGATTTGAGTGGAAGCTACATTTTATACAATTAAAACCCATTTAATGATTTTTTTCATATAAAATGTTGGCAATTCCCACTCAATAGCCAAGACTGTCATAAGTGCCTCACTTCTGGACACATTAAAAACCAATGTGGTCCGACTCCCAAACCCTGTAAGGGTCCATAAAGCAGCAAAAGCAACATGTGTTCAGTTTCTTTTGACATTATGCATCGGTCACTCCATTAGCTACTGAAGGCCTTTTATAGAAAGAGTCATGCATTATTTATCTTTTTCACAGATAAAATAAAATCAAAGCAACATCTTCAGATCCCCTCCAATCTACTCAAGGAAAAACATACACTACTTAGCTTTGTATGCAGTGGCACATAAAAAAAATTAATGGATTGCACTGCCATAATGTTTTTCTTAAACAAACGATACCCAACATTGCTATATGTCGTAGAGCCCTTGTTATAGCAGCCTAATAAGCAATTGCAAAATCTCAATCCCATACTCTCAAGCAGCTGCCTCAAAGGGTGGTTCACAAGCACCCTGTTTCACATTGGTGTCAATGGAAATACATTTAAATATATTTCACAAACTCAAAGAACAAGGGAACGGTGCATGGCAGGATATAAGTGATTGATATCAGGGGTTTGGCTTTAAACTCAAAAAAGTAAATATTTAGACCTTATTTTATAAGTAATAGATTGTCTATTGATTCTGACATGTCTCTGTGATCAATAGATAACAAAAAATATTCATATTCATTATTGGCCTATTTTGATATTGTAGACCATTTTCTACACCAACATGGAACTTTAAACATGTCTGCTTAAACATGGAACTTTTAACATGTTAAAAGCTATTTAGTTTCAAATAGGCCAAGATCAAAGATAAGGTGGCAAAACTCAAAACGGTAAAGATGCACAATGTCTGGTGGTTAGGGCCATTATCTTCTTTGAATGGACAGGTTATTGCTCTAACTGGAATGTTCCATAGTATGACATTAAACCTATCTCCATGGCAAAAAAAACTGCGGAGTTGCAATCCCGCTCACAGTAATAAAGCATGCTTTTTATGGTATTTGTTTTAGCAATGACAACACCTGTAATTCAATCAAAGCGCAAGTATAAAACGATATAATGTGGAACATTCCAAGTAAACCAATAACATCTCTATGGATTCAAGCATGTGGTGGACCCTCCACCAGAAAAGTTACATTGTGCACCTTTAATTAAGCATTTATTGTGTCTGGTCCCATTATGCAGAGTGCAGTGGGATGACAAACTTGCACCCAAATGGAGAATGGAATTTTATCCCTACTTCCTGGAAAACCTGTCGAGGTATACCTATGTCACACAAATAAACTCTCCCAGCCCCCTCAGCCAGAGAGAAAGGGAGGCAAAGACATAGTGACCATTTGGCCTCCACGACCTGCCCCTGTCCACTCGCAGGAGGGTCCAAGCTGAGGACTGGGGCCCGGTTCTGGTTTGCCCAGTCTGCTGCTGCTCTGTACCAAGGCTGGTCCATCAGGAATGTGTTTTCATGGCAGTCCAGACAGTTAATGATTAGGTCCACTGGTGTGTCTGGAAGATCTGTGGTGTGAGAACATACATTTAGATTAATGACCATCAAATGTACAAAATCCATAAATGTACACATTTCACCAAGCTAAAATATGCTTACCTTTAACATTTGACACCTGTTTGCCTCCTGTTTTGTTGAAGAGGGAAAGTTCACTGGTCACACAATCAAGCATCTTGACAAAATTGGGCAGAAACAGGATGACTTCAACTTCGTGATTGGCCAGGTGGCGTCCGCAGCTGATGCCCTGAGCCCCCTGAATGTGAGGGCCGCATAATACAGCAACTGTTGGGCGCTGATGGAGATTTTTTGGAGTAAACCTGGAATCAGTAGGTAGTTTGTTCGTTATCAGTTATGTTATGTTCATATATTTTATTCTTATATTGTAAAGAACAATAAACCTGTTTATTAACAAATAAATAATAACTGAGTGTATTGTTTAGGAAAAGTGATGTTTACCTGTTGGGCCCACCGAGCAGTGTAAGTGCCATTTGACTTGCACAGACGCCA
>JACM01069665.1:0-16321 GCA_000787095.1 Periophthalmodon schlosseri
TCCATCCTAATTAAAGGGCCTCCCCCCCCCCCCCCCTGACACTCAGATAATACAGTGTCTGCTGTGTTGTGGCCGCCTCTCTGAGCTCCTGCTGAGACACAATGAGGAGCTTTTGCAATGTGAGCATTACTGTTCTCACTCTCTGACATCAGCCACAACACTGCCACATACTCGGATTGACTCAGGTTTTCATTAACAACAAAACACAAAAACTTCTAAACTGAAAAATTTGCCAGTAATTTCAAATGCTCCAGAAAAAAAGATTGTTGCCATAACTCAGAAACCCAAACTCAAATCATGAAAGAAACTAAAGCCAAATTAATCAGTTTGACAAATCTTTTATTCATTATTTATTTTTTATCTATTAAGTATTTCAGTTTATTGCATCCCCTTAAAATGACAAGGTTATATCTGTGTTCTGAGTAGTTCTGAGATATTGAGGTTTAGTTTAGATATTTAAAGGTTTAAGTTCTGATCACTCAAAGACCACAAGGATTTTTGCTCATACAAACCTAAAAAATTTCCTAAACCCTACCAAATTTTGGTAGGGTTTAGTAAATTTAAAGGTATTCAGGTACAAGAATAAATCAATGTTGACACAGATAGAACATTATAATTCTAAGGACAACTGGTTAGTCGTGCATCACAAGACTCACTGGCTACTGAGCGTAGTCCCTCTAAGGCCAATAGCTGGATAGACTCAGGAAGAATTAATAAACATCCAGTATGTGCCACAAGTTATTTGTTTGAACTATTTGGTCCGTGGTCATGTGTTGCAAAGCAGCATTTAATGGTAAAATAAAATTGACGAGTTGTGAGGTTGCAGCGTGTTTACACGTCCATGTTTTCCATACCAGACTTGATGAAAGCAGATGCTCTGTTTGGCGTGCACTGCGGGTGCAAGGATTTGTCAGGTGCAGAATTACACATGCTAATATAGTCAGCTCTTTGCACGACACCAGCACATTTTGGAGAAGAGGACTGCAGCTCCACATTAAGTCCCAACATTATCATCATTAGGCTGTGCTTCTGCACACCGGCATGTATAACACAAAGCAAACATTTGACAGAACCAGGCACCAGGCGGTCATTACCACATCTGTGAGACTGTGCTTCTGAGCCAATGATATCAGTGACAAGAGACTTTACAAGTTTAAATAAGGACTGCGGAAATGTCACTTTTTAAATGTTAGCATTAACATAGAAGATTAAAATGCCAGACTTTGTGCTATGTAAATCAGCAAGGGGTTCACCTATCAGCATTGAAATGACTCAAGTTTTCTCATATATTGTGACTTGGTGCCATTTTATAATAACTACACCTTAATTAACCTTAATAAAGCAGGAACAAAGACATAAATCATAATGAACAAATTGTTTATTAATAATGATACAGGCTTAGTGTAACTACTTAATGCAGGGAGTAGGGTTAGGAGTTTGGATTAGGATTTTCATTAAATAGCTGAATCATTCTTAATAAACTATTTGTTCATTATACATTTAGGCTTTTTTAGTCTGATATATTATGGCTAGTTAATGTGCTAGTTATTATAAAGTGATACATATGGCTTGCTTTAAATTGGTATTTTGCTTTCTACAGTATAAAGTGCTTTGTTTGTCATTTCACATTATCTACATAGATAACATAGATTAATATTGTGAAAGCGCAAACTGAAAATAGATACAAATCATCACCAGCCTATCACACTGAGACATGTGAAAACTCAACAGTCTGCCACCAGGCTGTGCAAACTGTTAGACTGTGAAGCCCAGAGTAAACTCACGTCTACACTGCATCTGTACACTCCTGTTTACTCCTGACCCACGGGCCATAGTGGAAACCCTGCCCTGCATTGACTTCCTGCGATCATGTTGTGCATACATATGAGTCACAGTGCTCTATCTGTAACAATACAACAGCACAGAAAAGGTCGGGTTTGTAAATACCAAAGCCAGGCGCAAGCAAAACAAACGAAATGTGTAGTTTAATTACCAGGGGATGTTTTAATTACAGCGGCATGGAAAAACACAGGAACATGCAGTGGGTACAAAGAGACTCATTCACAAGCGTTACTGTGCGAAACAGTCTGGTAAAGGAAGGTGCTTTGGCAGATGTTAGAAGAGCAGCTGGATATTGCACTGGAGTGTAGAAATAAAAATGAGAGTTATCCAAGAAAAAAAGTAAAAAAAAGTACAATATATATTTGGCTTTTTATTTGCACATTTGGATAAAAAAAACAACAACAAAAAAACAAACATAATACAATATACAAAAAAAAAATTGGTAAGATAAAGACAATGTATAAAAGGTGTGCTATGTAAGTTTTGTGATGGAAGGTCTGCCACCTGCTTGTCTCACGGAGATGACATTAATCTTATCTAAACATGCATTCTTACTGTGACACAGTATCTGACTTGTAACTTGGTAACCTAGTGATGTTACAGAAAGGTTAAATACTTAAAATTTAATATTTATCATTAGAGCTAATAACATAAAGCAAAAATAAAAATATGTCTATAACTGCAAAAAACTTTTTTAATTCCCATTTCATACAACGCATAAACCCTCCCATGTTCATTCTTATGGGGCTTGTATAATATTTACTTCGTCATAACTCAATGACTGCTCCCCACTGGCCCTCACTGTGGGAGGGGTCCCCGGTCCCTCTGCTGCGGTGAAGTATTCCTCTCATGATGTCTCAACCTGTCATTTTGGATTCTCCTCAAAAGCCTCTCTGAGCCTTAACTGCAGGGATGCCACCAACAAACAAAGGCAAACTATATGTGCTTTACAATTTTACGGCAGAGAGGAAAACAGTCTATTCAGGGTTTGCTCTGACCCATTTTATTTTCCTGATTTTTCATGACTAAAAAGGGGAATAGCTTTTCTGTCTAAACTCTTTTTTATCACAATCAGTAATAACTGTCTACATGATTGAAGGAAAGGGGCTCTTCAATCAAAGGAACAAATAAAAGCCAATTTAAAAACATGTGCGGGAAAAATAAATAAGAATGGAGTAAGGAGTAACAATAAAATACTGGTGAAAACAGAAGCAGGATATTTATACATATATAGAATCAAACAATATATGTAACAATACGGAAACCCTTGTGCAAAGCATTCTGGGAGACAATGGCTCCAAAAATCTTTATCTGATAACTAGAGTTATGAGATTATTCAAATGTTATGTAGATGATGTAAATTCTGATTGTGCCAGTTTTGACAAGGAAACTAATTTTAAAGATCGAAGTTATTTTAAGATGTGTACTCTAAAAAGTTCACTGATTAACTGATGCGTGCTTTTGATGATTAGGTTTCTCTTAGGCATGTAAACACATGAAAAATCAAAACAAATGTTCTAATTATTCTAGTTACCTTATTTTTACTGGCCATGTAAATGTACGCATTAGACCAACACAGGCAAGCGAGGAATTACTACAATAACCAATTATGAGCGTGAAATTGTTATAATTGCAAATCAAACATAACTGATTTAAAATGGGTCTCCACATTCATTGCACAGATATGCTAATTTGTGCGGGATGGTCTGTATGAAAACTGTGCCACAATTCATGGCTGTAAATATCTCTTTCTTCACTGCAGTCCTGTGTTATGTTGATCTGTGCTCCTGTAAAGAAACACAAGCTGTTTTCGAATTACATCAAAAAAATGTTGACAGGCTCCCATCACAAAGCCATAGAGGGTTTCATTACCAGGATACACCTCTGCCTTCTGTTAACTGAATGGACCTATAACAAATGAGTGCTATTTACCCCAACACAGCTTTACCTATTATTAAAGTGACAGAGAACAGGCCAAGAACTCCCCTGGACCGGCACAAAACATCCACCGTCTGAAAAATGAGTTGTCGCCCGGAGCAGCAGGTCCTTGTTGGAGCACATTTGGAACTTTTTATTTTGGTCGTCTTTGTACTACAGTTTCATCATATAACAAAAAAGGGAATAGAAAGGTGTAATCTCATAATGCATCATAATATATCTGCTTATGGAGATTCGTGCTGCTGCAACAACATTAGGTTTATTTATTTATTTTTGTTTTCCAGATTTCATTTAAATGCTTTCATTCTATGTGTGCATGCATTGCATTTATTGGGTTTCTTTTAATTTTTGTTTTGGTCTAGTGCATCATTAATTACAACATTATTTTGTTACAAACAAAGTTGCTGTTGCAAGTTCAAAGTGGCATTAGTGATACTTTTATTCTTTACATTTTGGGACATATACCATAAAGGCAAGGTGGATGAAGTGAATATTAGTGTGCAATGTAGGAATCGAACCAGCAATCTACTGCTTAGTGGGCAGGCAAGTTTGCTAGTGCTAGTCTGTCTCAGTGCATTTTTAATTTCTGAAGATATCCAACTCCAACAAAGTAACAACAAAATATTGACAAAGGCAAGAGGCAATATTTACTGTAAAGCAAAGGGAGCTTCCAGAAACAGGTTCCAATGAGAGCAGTTCTGCAGCCTCAGTAATATGTTTTTCTCTCTCACAGATTCCCCAAGTGAGCTACGCCTCCACGGCTCCTGAGCTCAGTGACAACACACGCTACGACTTCTTCTCCAGAGTGGTCCCTCCTGACACGTACCAGGCCCAGGCCATGGTGGACATCGTCAAAGCCATGCGCTGGAACTATGTGTCTACGGTAGCCTCAGAGGGAAACTATGGCGAGAGTGGAGTGGACGCATTCATTCAGAAATCCAGGGAGGATGGTGAGTTATTCTGTTGTTCTTTGGATCATTAACCAATGTGTGGGCAGGGTTTAAATGTGCTCTATGTAGCTTTTCATATGGAGTCACCTCTTCACAGATCTGACCAGCAACTTGGCCTGGCGGTGCCACCTGCTTGTCTCCATGGGGATGGGTAATTTAATGGTATTTTGTGTAACATCCCAAGTAATACATCTTCAAGGAGACAAGCAGGCGGTGGGCCCGTCACTGGCAACCCACAATGCAAACTCATAACATGCAGCAGAATGCATTTGAATAGTCAGTTGGCCAATTTTAATCTATTCTTTAAATCCATATTTGTCAGAGAGATAGTACACCAAGTATTGTAAAATTCAGATTTGGGGATCAGACAAATTTTGGTAAAGTGATAACATCTGCCCCATACAAACATTACTGTAGTATAAAAATGTCTGTTGTTGCCTTCTTATAGTGTGCACTCATTAGTATTCAGAGTAGATTGGCACTGATCACTTGAGTGTATACTTTCCTTCTCACATAGCAGTGCACTGACAGATGCTTCAGTGTATTGTATAGCGGACTGCCCCTCTCATTGTCTGTCTCACAGTCTGCTCTAGCTGCTGTTGTCTCATTTAGACATCAACGTGTTCTGCTCAATTGTCCTTGTGATGGGAAAAAAAAAATCCAAAATAAAGAAATTAATCATATTTATTTATTCATTCATTTTTAAAAATGTCTACCTGACTATTGCTAAAGCTTTTGTACTGTACTAGTTACTACTATCACACATACATTCGAGCATACTTGCTTAGAAATGTCTCTAAAGTAACATATATAGAGAAGTAAAGATATGAGATTTTATAGCAGAGAAATTTTAAGTGTCTTCACCATAAATATCCAAAAGTACCTTCCATTTGGCTCGGTCTTCAGAGACTCTTTTATTGATGTTTATATCCATCCAACAAATTACACTCCATTCAAGGAGATCCCAAGGAGCATGAGATGTTCTGGTGCAGCTCTAATTAACAAGATGAGGCTTTGGGGGGGCCTGGTCACGTCTCAGCTGTCCACTGTCCCTCTGTTCCTGGGCGGAAACAGGCAGACTTGGCTGGAACTGAATACTTCGCCGTCTGGACCGGACTCAGAAATGGGTGAAATGAATGCTGAGCAGATCATAATCACATTTCCCCTGGGACAAAATATTAGGATATGCATTCCATTAAATCAAGCGAAAGTCCTCCACAAGAAGCAACATTCAGTCAGTGCAGTGACTCTGTGTTTTGTTTGATTTTTCTATCAAAGTCAACCATAGTGTCAGGACTGGCTGTAGTATGGTCGGATGGAGTCCCAATGGTAGAGTGGTTAAAACTTGCCTCACAGCAAAAAGGTTAATTCCCTGGACAAAGCCTTTCCATGAGGAGTCTCCCTTATAGGGCTGGGCCACATCACATCACTGGTGATATATTCTTCTGATTTAGATGGGACCAATATGAAATGTGGAGTATTGTGATATAGTAACAAAAGAAAAATATAAAATCTGTCTGAAGAAGCGGCTTGGATGAGCAGCGAAACGTCTTCACTCCTACAAAGTTTTGTCCAGCTGACAGATTTTATATTTTTCTTTTTTCTTTTGCTATGGATCAGACCTGGACGACTGAGGGATTACAACGATATTGTGATATAACTGCACAGGGATTGCAACTGTAAAGGGAGGCAGACAGAAATTGTGGCTAAAAGCATAAAGAGCGACTTAAACACTGACTTTGGAGGATCCAGAGTCTAAAATAATAATAATGGAAGATATAAGACACGAGGAGTGGAAGCAAAACTTATAGCTATAATTTAAATAACCCAAAACAAGTAAGTACAGATATTATAGAAGCCAACATTGACTAGCCTTAGCTATAGTGTCAATTATATTGCTATCACAAATGTTGTGATAAAAAGCAAGAAAAACTGTTTGGGCCTTATCACCCTGCCCTACTCCTTACCTCCAAAACAGTTTTGAACTTTCTAATTATTCTTCAATAAGGAATGTTGAATACAACAAAATAATTTCTGTACAGGAAAATATCCAATAAAAACATTGTTTACTCTGGCCCTGTGCTTCAAACTTTCATGCTGTTTTCTAAGCATTTAAAACTCTTATTTGCAACTATATTTGAGTTGGTCCTTAAAAATACATGTATTCTTTGCCAAACAAAAAATAACAAAATTCTACAAGGACAAGTAATATTGTGAGCTAGCTCTCTCCCTAGCAGTGTGAATACAAGAGTGTACAGTGTGGCTAAAAAGCGCACGATGAAAGAAAATCCAAAAGCCAGGTGGGAGCGTTTGAATGTTTTGTAGCCCACCCGTCTACAGCAAACAATGGCTGCAGATGAGAAGCAGTGCCCCCCTCGGTATGAGTGTTGGGGGTTTTAGAGGTGAAGGGCGTCTCATCTCCCCATTCACTGCCCTGGACGTGACCTGGCCCACAGCTGGACTCACACCAACAGCAGATGGAGGGTGTGCAGAGGAATACTGTACTTCTGGAAAAGGCACTTCAGGATACATCAGCTGCGCTGATATCATAGTGCCTGATGTGAATAATAAGAGTGGATTAAAGCATGTGTTACATGTTCATACATGGGAATACATCAGAAGTGTGTATTACGCTGGTTAGCAGGGGAAATAGGATCCATGTTTGAAAAAAAGAAAAAAAAAACATTTATCTCTTTATCATGGCAACTTTTGGTGGTATATACAGTAACAAGTAAAATGTTTAAGAGAGGATTTGAGCAACTATTAAAATGTAAAAAGTTATAAAACACATAAGTCCTACCTAACATGCAGATACACTCAAAAGTAAGTATATTTCACAATTTCCCATTTATTATCTTTCTTAATCCAGAGCAAATAAGTTGCAAATAAGGTGACATCATAATTCTGACCAACACTTTTGAGTGAACATATAGAGCAGAAGACAGTGGTTATAAACCCTATTCTTTACCTCTGTTCAGCCAATCACCGTTTTCATTGGAGAAATGTTTCAGACTTTTCTCAAGTTGTAACAGAATTAGTTGGTGATTAAAATGCCCTAAGCCTACTTTTTCCACATTTTAGTCTCTTTCCCATAATGAAGTATCGTCATCAGGGGCCTACTCTATCTCTACTGTCTCACTGTTTAGTATTAATATGCACATAGAGGTTTTTGAGTGCAGACCTGGCGGGCGAATGAGAGCGTGCCCAAGTTTAGCTGAAAGGAGCCCGAAGAGTACCATCTTTGACCGCAGGCATCCCTCCTCTGCAGAGATGTTGATTACTGTGGAGCGCACCCCAATAGATACCATTAATCAAGTTAATGAAACACAATGCCAATAAGAGCCCTAACAAGATTCCCTTACAAACGAAAGGGCTGCCTGACATCAACAGGAGAAAGGCTGCTAATGGAGTGAGCCGTGTCCTGGTTTGACGAGGGGGATTACAGGCATTAGGCTCACAGTTGGATAAAGACGCCCATGTGGTGAATGTACAATAAAGGGGAAGAATTAGAGAGGGGTGCTGCATTGCTCCGAGCTGATATATTTGGAGATACAGCCTCGGGTAAATATCCAGTCGTGCTGAGCTAACAAAAAGCCGCAGCAGCGATAAACCCTCAATAATAAGTACTTCTTTTAGATTTTGGAGTTGAGTTTTTCAGGTTTTCTTTTGGGTAATTTCAGCATCAGTTTGTTTTAGATGATTGCATAATTAGACAAATGTTCTTGGTTGTAAGTGGTAAATTTGTGAGTATTGGCCTGGCGTGGTTTTAGTTTTGTTCTGAAGATTTGGTGTTGGCTGACTTAAAGGGCCTATATTACATTATTTTCTGATCTATGTTATAATGTTTCCTCACCAAAAACATACCTGGAGTTGTGTTTTCTTTCATTCACACATGTTTAACACACAAACTCTGCATATTTAGGCTGAGTTCTTATCTCAAACAGAAAACACTCCACAACATGTGATGTATCTGTAAACTTGAAAACTACTGCTTCATGGCATCACAAGGTGGAACAGAGCATATTGACCTTTGGAGATGAAGACTGATGAGGATTACTCAAACATGTGTGAATGAAACAAAACACAACTCTGAGTATGTTTTTGATGAGGCAACATCATTATAACATGGCTTAAAGCTCACAAGGGTCAGTTTTGTGTAATATAGGACCTTGAAAGCTGCATTACCCATTTTTTCCCATGTAAATTAGTAAATTAGACCACTGTGGTTTGTCTGCAGCTTGTGCAACGTTTGATCAATAGCAATCTCATAAGAAGAGCTACATGTCTTACTATATGATGCTTTGGGATGAGAGATTGATTGTGCATTTGTGCTCCGCCCAACTTCACTTCCCTGTCTGAAAAAACTGTTCAGTGCTGTGCATGTACAGAATCAATTCATGCTAGTGATACTAGGGTCTGTGAGAGCTATGAACTATTTAGACAGATTTAAATACCTACTTCGTCCTTTCACGATTTGAAAGTCAGGTACTCAGCTTTAAAATCTGTTGTTCATATGTCAAAAAGGAAGATTGAAAGATCCTAATTTTATTGATATAGTTTCAGGGAATCCCTTTGTCAGAGAACTACAGGATTTCATTGCAACTAATCCAGAAGTGGCGTTGAATTGATGGTAGAAAAGACAAGCTACAGTGCGCCAGGAGGAAATGTGAACATCTGTATTGGTAATGACCGTAGTCACATGGGAAGAAGCTCTACGCACACTCAGCAATCTCCCCCCTTTCATCCATATGGCCTTTTAATCTCCAGTTCACAGCAGCACGTGTGGTGTCAGGCAGTTATGTCTTTATTTATTATGGGACATCACATAAATGACCCCTGAGTGCCGCTGATACACCCCGCTGCAATTTGTTTAAACAATTACTTGTCATTGCTTAATTGGGCAAAGCAAATGGCTGAATAATCATCGCTCATCTCCTGTCAGTTCTTCACCTGGGACCTCGTGTCTGTCCACCTAATGGATAAGTGGCTTTTTACACCTGAATACTGCACGAAGCTGTTCTCTGAGGAGGGGAATGTTAGAATGAAATGCACAAATCCAATGGTGATATTATTGATACAAGAGTGATGCCCCAATGATTGTAGTGTACATATCTGTTCCTTGTTCATTTCAAACAGGGACCTATATAATGCCTTTCTGGTTGGGTCCTTGGGGTCTATCAAACAAGTCTTAGTCACTCTCCATTCAACATTCTTGCTTTCTGTTAATGTGGCTGTGAATCTAATTTTGTTGGTAAATACGAATAGCATCCAAACATATAAAAGATTCAGATTTGGCGGACAGCAAGAAGTACACAAAAACCCAAGGCTATTTGCTTTGAAAATAAATTCTGGCAGTTGGAAAGAGAAATAATGAGATTTTAAGACAGTGTAATGAAGTGTGTGTGATTTCCAACAGAAACCAAAGTCTCTTAATTAAATGACATAAGACAATAATGTAAATTAGTCGGCTAATCTGGATTACAGTTGTGTAACTAATCCATACAGCTGCCCCACTCTGTATCGCTTTCACTTCCGTAACAAGGACTCGGATGTTCTCAGCTTTTATAAGCGCTTGTAATGGTCTCATTATTACTGTTAGCATAAGTAAGGATTATATTACATTAGGATCACATAAAATCTTGTACGAATCAAATTAATCTTATTTATATCAGATACAATATATGTTGAAATTGCAAAACAAATAAACATTTGTTCAGTTCTGACATTATTTTTGCATATGTGATCATGATGCATTTTAAATCAATATGGGATCCATACAACAATTAGTTCTACATATATGTATTTTGTCCATACATACAAATACAAAATACATATATGTAGAACTAATTATGTGCCAATATACACAACACATTAACTAAATGTTTTTTTATTATAAAGATACCAACTGTCTGCGTATTGAATACATAGGGATCAGTTTGGTTCTTGGAAAAATGAATATGCCTGTTTTGCATGCCTGCATGATGATTTCACATCTCTGCGTTACCACCTTCACAGCAATTTCTTAAAACGCTGCTCTCTCCTAATAGGACACAAATGTAATTTAACTCTAGCACAGGACCTTGAAGGGTCAATTGTAGAGCGATGCAGACTGGCTGCTGTGGGGAGGCTGAGGAGCACTGATACAGGGCCTGGATGACAACAAGCTTTGGTAACACGGCGGCCGACATTACAGCTGATTGTCAGAGCAAGCAATCTCCATACACACCGCCTTCTCATAACCTTGATGGTTCAAAGTGAATTTGATTTGTTGGGAAAAAAGTGGTTATGTTGGTGTATTTTGAACGAGATTTCCATAATGTAATAGGCTGCACAGTGAGCCACAAATAGGATTCCAATTGTCCTATTAGCCCTGATGAGATAAGGAAAACATCTCAGTTTGGACAAGCACCAACAACTGATTACAGATATATTTCTGTCCAGAAACCATTTTCAAAAGAAAATCTGTGGGTTTGTGTTTGTTTATTTGCATAACCAAATGTATTTTTGGCTGTTATATAATGTTCTAATGAAAGCATCATTAGTGCATTAAATCATTCCTCACCTCAAACATCAAATGCAGAGTGGTTGGCTATTTTTGACCCACTAAAAATTCATTTGACCCAATTCCTCATAACAACATATTGCAGAATTGGGTTTATATAAGTAACCTGTTATTACTGATCACTGGGAGAACTGGACAATAGCCACTTCCTTCAACAAGTCTCACTATTAACTATCACACCACACTCCTTTGCTTTGTTTTCTTATGTCACAAAAAATAGACTATTTTAGACAAGGGCTTTATTGTTTAAGTTCAGCGAATTAATAGCTAGGCACCTTATAGTCGTGTCAGTTTTGTCAGACTGTGAATATACAAAAGAGAGGGAGCATTTCTCCTGGTGGGACTCAAAGGTTCAAAGTTTGACATCACGTCAGTCTGACTCACAGTGGTTTCCATCATAAATGATGGCAGGAGAAATGGAGCGTTAGCACAAGGAGACCGTGGGGTATGTTTCAGATGCAAAGAAAATGGTGCTCAATCCAGTGACTAATTAGCTGTCAGCCAAATGAACAAGTAAAGCATACATTTCTTAAACGCTGCACGAAATGTCAAAATTGTGCTTTTCTAAATGGCATGACGATCAAAGTAAAAGTAGATTGAAATTGATTATGTGTCAAACGTATCTTTGTACTTGCTCCATATCACTGTTTAGCACAAGCAATTTCGTAAACAAATTTTTGTATGTTCTTTGTGAGGTGTAGAGTTTGTAACTTTTTTGGATTTATATAGCGCCCTTCAGGACAGCCAAAGCACTTTACAGTTGTTCATTCACTCCACACTCAGTGGTGGTAAACTACTGTTGTAGCCACAGCTGCCCTGGGGTAGATAGAAGAGAAGCTGCCAGTCTGCTCCACTGGCCCCTCTGACCACCACCAACACTCATGCACACACCACAATCATACTAGGCAATGTGGGGGAAGTGCCTTGCCTAAGGAAATGACAACGAGTTTTTTGTCACTGGCGTTCCAGTGTGGCACTTGGTGTTCCCAGCGGTCTCTCATCCAAGTTCTTTGGTTCATTATTTTATCTTTTGTTTTTTGTATGTACCTTTCTTTCTTCATAGCAATATTCTTGCAATATGCTTTTGCACTATGCTGCAGGTATAAATTGTAATCTCATAAATCCATGTTTCCCTGTATTGATCAAGTTACTACCATCCGCAGGTTGTGTGAATGGATTAAGCTAGCACGCAAACAAAGGGAACGCGGTGTCCCAACATGAGCGGCATGATCAATGGCAGAGATAGACCAGGTCAACAATTTCAATGCCTGTGTTTACTGAGCCAAAGTATTGGAGAGAGAGGGGCTGCTGCAGCGGTGCAAACCCGGATCGATACAACAGTTATCATCATTTGCCAGGGTTATTAATGGCCTAGGCTTGTGTCGGCACACAGAGTAACACTCACTTGCATTTAGGCAAGCCACTCCGGGCGTTTATGGCGTCTGCTTCCTATCAATCACCATGGCGTGCGTAGCTCTCAGCAGTGTCGTGGCTACCTCCACTAACCTCACAAAAACACCCCCTCAATCATGTAATGAATGGCATCAATTATATGGCCAAGCTGCCAAGGCACACAAATGATTCAGAACGGGTCAAAGTCTAAAGGCGGACAGGAGTGACTGAGCAGTTTTAATTCACTTTCTCTCTCGGCGTTCTTCCATGTAGCTTTATTGAGTTTTCATGAATTTTAAAAGCTATATCCACCTGTTCACTGGTGACAACAACATCAGTCACAAATGCACAGGGGACAACAAGGAGCAAAGGCCAGAAAAGCCACTTTTACATTAGACATTTTGACTATTGACAGAGCGAGTGAATAACAAAGATGACCTCTTTGTCATGGTGCCTGTTTCAAATTAGACAGGTAGGCATCATGATATAACAAATGTAGGAGTGCTTTTTCACTGAATAATGATAAATAAATAAGCAACAGGTTCAAAAGAGAAAGAATTTAAGTGTGATGGTGTGTGAATGAAAGCAGTAAGGCTATATCACTGCAACTACTCAAAACTGGATTGGACATTGGCCCACTGGACAGAAATGACATCATATTTGGATGTACGTACAAATAACAAACGAAAACTACCCTTTTTAATTAAAATCCTCGGGAAATTTTACATTCACAAGTTCAGATGGACTAAGTTCTCTGAACTTTAATCCTTTTTTTAATGAGTTTCTTCTTTTTATAAAGCTCTTAAAAAATGAATTGTTTTAATGCTTTTAAGTTACCAAGTTAAATTGTTTGTTTTATTTTTCTTTATTTTTTTTCTTTTATAAATTGCCTATGAATTTGTGTTGTAAAATGTGTTAAAAAAAAAAAAAAAAAGGTCTACGGTTTAAAATGGGTCAAAGTTTAGAAATAGGATTTAGCTCCCTTTCATTGACTGTGTTCCTCCATGCAGCTTTATAGAGTTTTCATGAATTTTAAAGCCTATATCCACCTGTTCACTGGTGACAACAACATCAGTCACACACAGCACACACCCACGAGCCACCAGGCGTTTTCCCACCACCAGGTTACTGCCAATTTCTCCGGGATTTCAGGACTTTTTCCCACTGGTAAAAAGGAGCTACTACTTGGAGACCAAAGACCTGTCATCTCTCACTTCACACAGAGACACAGGGCTTTCTTGTGGCAGCTCAATTGTTTCCACAGAAAATGCCGGTTGTATAGAAGTACAGAGGTTTAGAGAAAGAAGACATCACCTCAGTGTAACGAAAAAGAAGTGATGCATTTTTCCAAACCGTCAAAATAAAACTCGCAAACTTGAACGTAAATCGAACATAAATGCGCAGTCTTGTGTGAAGAAAATGATATAACATATAGTTTTTTATACACTTATTTTAATTCAACCTAAGAACATAGTGAACAAATAGTGCAAAATACCAATAACGATAATTCAGTCTTTTAAAGAAGACATATTAGCTAAAATTTATGACACACATGAATTATTATATTATATTTTGGACATTTTAAATTGCAATAATGATTTAAACCGACTTACTAAAAGAGTCAAGTCCGCTCACTTCCGGTTGAAAATTACAGCACTTATTTCCGCTTGCTTCTTTAATGCACACTAAACTAGAGCCCTTCAGTCCTGAGACTATAAGGCATGTCAAGATTACCTTCCTTTAGCACAGCTCCCACTGCGCTACCCCACCGTGTATGGTGAGAAAGTAGTACTGCTTTTAGTGTGGAACCAGGCAGAATGTGCTGGAATTAACATAGTAACCACTCTGATCCTCTCGTCTCTACAACTCCTTATTCACCATCATCATTATGTTACAGAACAAAGCTGCTTTAGTGGTTCACCTACAGATGCGTAATGGTGCGGCTTAAAGCAGGTTGGATTCTAAAGAGAGGACAAGTTTAGAGAATATGGTTCAAACTGTTAAAGCAAAATATCTCTGTTGAGAGACTGTGCACTCTATAACCTATACATCTGGCAGGTTAATAAGGCAACCATAGACGCCTTATGAGACCAAGGCCTAAGGGCACAAAGATAGTATTATTAACAGGGGGAACAAGAATGTATCTACTAACCCTCTGGTCATTCATTAACCTGCCCTCCTTCATCATGAGCCTCTTCTTTTATCTTTTTTATTTATTTATTTTTTAATTTTAATCATTTCATTTTTTTTCTCGTAATGAGCCAGTCTACACTTATCTTCCTTTGTTTTGCTCTCAAGTGGTTTAATCATTTTGACACTAGGCACAGATGCCACGGAGACACCTTGTCCTCTTTTCACGACTGGTCCGTATTTCTCCATCAAGTGCTCTTTCATTGTACAGCTGGGAAATGAACAATGTGCACTTCGCCGCGAATTCTCAACAGAATTCTTGACAAGGCTTGAAAGATAAAGCATCCGTCAAATAGTCAGATTTCTATGTGTTTCATTGTGGTGGCAGAATACCTGTCTGCATGCAAAAGAGGATGCTATTTTCATCTGTACATTCTGAGCGCCAACATTATGCAAATGCTATAGCTCAAAGATCAGATATGAAGAAGTAGACCATGCTTTTGGTGATGCATTAATTAATTGAACAGAGTGTAGAAAGCAAACTGTTGTGGTCCATAAGTGAAATAGCATGAAAATTAAGATTCTAAAGTCTATAGACCAGTATTCATGGGTTTTAGCTTCCTGTACATGCAACATTTTGAGGACTTTTTCACATTCAAAAGATATAGTATTTTGTTTAAAATCGTTAATCACTATGACAATGGTCGTAATTTTTATCATTCTGAAACTCATAATTGTAATATGATAGTGTAATATGATAGTGAAAATAGTGATTCAAACTTTACAATTCATGTTAAGTTAAGAGTGACTTTTCTCTCATGTCTCTCTCCCAAATGGATTATACATAAATCCAACTTTAAATGAAGCTGCCACCAATCTATTTTGAACATTCACTAATTCAAATTATCTTCAAATACAAAGCTTCTCCGCACTTTGCCTTCAGTCACAGCGTTAGCATATTTACTGCATTATGCATACTAAATACAAATTAGTGCCACTGAATGCCTGATATGCCTGCATGTCTTTAGGAAAAACTTTCAAATGTTTCCACTGCACTTCCTCAGGTCTTCAGCAAACGAAAGCTTCATCATTATCTGACTTTGCTCATTGTTTTGCCCATACGCGATGAGACGGGTCTAGCTATAGGGAGAGTACACTTTTAACCAAGGGTGCTGGGTAATGTGCCTTTATTCCATGCATTGGAAAATTAATAATGCAAGTGAGGCAAAGTGCGGACCCAGAGAATTAAGTGTCCAAACTTTGCAGCCCGACTGAAGCTGGACAAGTTGGCAGCAGGATGCATTTCACTTTGACTCTGGGATGAATTTTGACATCAGTTCAAATTAAAATATATCTCATGTTACCAAACAACATAAATAAAGTTTTTAAAGGTCCGATATATTACGGTAAACTTAAACTGGTAATTTTTTATCATCTTTAAACCATGTTAAAATGTATGTTTTTTGTTTTTATTTATTTATTTTTTATCAAAACACACTTTCAGTTA